>CAOKZL010004835.1:0-17016 GCA_948472985.1 Iguana delicatissima | reverse complement strand
ACTTTTGCATTTCAGGCTGATACTATATTAATGCATATTTGTTTTTCTAATGATCTTTTAATTGGTGTTTTTGGCTTTTTAAAAGAATAAGTTATTAAAACATTTGTGCAATGCTGTTTAAGTTTAAGAACATTTTAGTACAATAAAATAACAAAAGGTGATTCCAGTTCTTTCTTATTACTGTATTATTATTTCCTAAAAAATCATAGAATCATAGAATCTTAGAGTTGAAACAGGCCTCATGACCATCAAGTCCAATTGTCAATTCAGTGCAGGATCTCCAGCTAGAGTATTCCCAGCATATAGCTGTCTAGCCTCTTTCTGAAGACATCCAGAGATGGATATCCCACCATCTCTCTAGACAATTGGTTCCCTTGACATCTGCTGTTACTATCAAGAAATTCTTTCTAATGTTCAAACAACTTCTGCCATCCTGTAACTTCAGACCATTAGAGCTGATCCTCCCCTCTGGACCAGCAGAAAAAAGTCTGCCCCTTTGTCTTTGTGACAGCCCTTAAGGTATTTGAAGAGTGCAGTCATATTACCCCCCAGTCTTCTCTTCACCAAGCTGAAGAAGGCCAGTCCCTTCAACTTTTCCTCTTCTGTTTTCTTCTCCATACCTGTTATTGTAAGTGACATAATTTTGCAGTAGTACTCTGGCACAATTATTTAAAAGAATTTTAAAAGAATTTTTTAAAAGAATTTAAAAATCTGATTTAAAAGATAACAACATTTGGCATTCTCAGAAGTGCCCCATGACTGACCCCATGGCTATCCCACATTCATTGGTGTGAATGGAACATTGTGTGATGTACTAGTAAGAGAAGAACTATACTTACACTCCCAGGAGTAAGGAAAGACAGTCCCAATAATGACAATGATTTAATGTATTGTAAATACAAGAGCCAGCATGGTGTAGTGGTTTGAGCATTGGGCTACAACTCTGGAGACCAGGGTTTGAATCCATGCTTGGCTGTGGAAACTTCCAGGTAACCTTTGACAAGTGACACTCTCTTCCCTCAAAAGAAGGTGAAGGCAAAGGCAAACCCTCTCTGAACTAATTTTGCCAAGAAAACTCTGTGATAGGTTCACCTTAGGGTCTCCATAAGTTGGAAATGACTGGAACGTAATTATGATTATTATTGCTTGGCTGCAGTAGATCAGCAGCTGGTTTAAGCATGGTTAGCGATTGCCATGTGCTCTATGTGGGGCATTAAAGTTGGTCTAGAAGTTACAGATACTGCAGAATGCTTCTGCTAAGCTTCTGAGTGGAGCCACCTTCCAGGAGTACTTCACATCTCTGCTAAAAGATGTGCACTGGGTGGCTTTTTGCTACTAGGCCAAGTTTAAGGTTTCATCACCACTTCTAAAGCCCTAAACAACTTGGGATTTTGTTATTAGCAAGACCAATCTCTCTCTTATAGAGATGATCTTGAAGTTATCTAGAGAGTATTTCCTGCTTCTGGTGTTGCCAGATGCTCCTGCACTCTACTCAGCAGTCACTCAGAATAGGACATTTAGTGTCATGGCACCCACTACATGGAAAAATCTTTACTTATAAAGTGACTTGCTCCAACATATTGAAAACATTTGTGCAGGCATTCTCTCTTTAGTCCAATCTAGCCTGTAACAAATAGATCACATAAAGGGTGTTAATTTGTGTATTGTGTTATTGTGTATATTTTCTGCTTTATTTAAGCACATGTCCTTGAAATTTCCTGTATAGAAATATTTGTAAATAAATAATAAATACCAAAATACTCTTCCCAATTGTGTTGTAAAGTGGTCTGTTGAGGGGTGGGGAGAATAACAGTCCTCCCCATTTTTAATTAGGATGAATCATTTAGAATCTGCATTCCTTTAAATGTATGAATTGGTGATAGCAAAGTAGACATGAGACTGAGGAGTGAATCACAAAGATTTTAGTTTAATTTTCCATCTGCCATAAATTTGGGACTGTGGTGTTAGAGCAGTGGTTCTCAACCTGTGGGTCCCCAGATGTTTGTGGACTTCAGCTCCCAGAAGCCCTGAGCATTGACCATAGTGGCTGGGGCTTCTGGAAGCTGAAGTCCACAAACATCTGGGGACCCACAGGTTGAGAACCACTGTGTTAGAGAGTGGAGTAAGCTCTTCTCCCAAGTGGGGATGGATAGTAATTTTATTTGGTTTTTACTTTGATAATATGTTTCCAAATGTACAGCTTTCTTTATAATTTTTTCAAAAATACCTTGTTTTAAAATGTTCTAATATGAGAGAAACCAAAACTGACAGAGTCACTCATCCAGGCAGAGGTCTTTGAGTCCTTGGCTCTTCAAAATCTGTCTTTAAATCCTTGTTGCTCAACCACATTTACAATGCTGAAGCAAAGCTGCCTCTGATTTTTTTCTAGGGCTCTACATCTTTAACAGCTACAGAGTAGGCAGATGCAATCTGAATCTCTTTCTGTTGGGAATACCTGTTGAATTTGCCTGGTGTGCATGGTTGACAGTTTAGCTTGGTTTACCAGCCAGAGATTCCAGAATAAGCTAAAATGTGTTTTATTGAAAAATTCACACGTGCACGCAAAAGATCCAGAAACTCACACAAGAGCTAACTGAAGGATAAAGGGAGGAAAGTTATGAACAGAGGAATTTTAGGGTTTCAGTAATAATTACCTATCCAGAGATCAGCAAAGAAAGCAGCCACGTGGCTTAGGTCTGCACCGAAGGACAGTTCTCATTTGGGAATTGGAGTGACAGTGTGGCATTTAGTAAGGTGAAAGACTGCACTGAGTTGCTCAAAACTGAGGGTTTTTATACTCCAAAACTTTTACATTCTGAAGGTATGAGTGTGAATGGCTGTTCCAGCTAAATAGATAGTGGGAGTTGCAACACAGACAATGGGGTCTGGATGGAGTTAATAGTCTTAGTGCTTAGATGACAAAGAGATAATGTCTGTCGTAATAGCTGTACATTGTGATGAGGTTTGGGGGACAAAGCAAGGAAATGTCCAGGTGGGTGGGAACAGGGTTGAAACCATCACTATTTAGTGAGAACTTCCCTTTTGACCATTGTATGCTCAGAGATGTTTTAGCTTCATCTTAAGCTTATTATTTCCAGAGTTGCTCGATAATCTGCCTGATAGTGACTTCAGCTATTCCTAGAGGTGGTGTTGGCTGACTTGCCTTGCAATGACATGTTTTCAGTCAGTAATTTTTCTCTGCCCAGCTTGACCTTCCAGCCTGGTTCCATTTTATATCAATGCCAGGTAATTGCCAATGCCAATTAAACTACACTGGGATGTGTGTGGGATCATAACATTACCTATTCAGGTGGTGAGTTAATTTTAGCCCTGGTTGATTTGGTAGTACGTTAGCATTAATTTGAGTTACTTACCATGGTTCATTAAAGCAGATTGTGAAGCAGCTGTATAGCATGTGTGGCCTTGCCCACTCCCTGTGAAGTGATGTTCAGGTTAACCCCCAGAAACAAAATCCTTTAAAGTGTTTGGGCTGGGAAGTGATAGAGTAGAGATGCAGTTGCAGAGTACTAACATCTCTATGATCTGCTCAAACCTTCTGTTACAGTAGTGGTTCTCAACCTGTGGGTCCCCAGATGTTTTTGGACTTCAGCTCCCAGAAGCCCTGAGCATTGACCATGGTGGCTGGGGCTTCTGGGAGCTGAAGTCCACAAACATCTGGGGACCCACAGGTTGAGAACCACTGTGTTACAGGAAACAGAAAGCTAAGTGCAGGGAGCGTTACCTCCTCAGTCTCTCTCCTCCAGTGCTAGTTTTGCACTCCTTTAGAATTGCTGAGTCAGGAGGGGAGGGATTTCACAGAAGATTTAGTTTAGTTTATTACCATACATATTAAGTGGCTGTCTGACAAAGAGCACAATTGTTGCTTAAACCTCTCAATGTTGTCTGAACAGTTAATTCACTTGCAGAACTGGGGTCTGAGATGTAGTCTCTGCAGGGTGTAGATACACATGCATGTGCATGTGTATATGTACATACATATGTATGAGAAAAAAGGAGGTAATGGTGATAGTAGAGGCAGTTTTAAACAAGAGTTTGGAGATTTGCCCTCCCATACGCCTTAAGCCAGTGTGGCCAGTAGCAACGTGGACTAAAGCAGTGCTTCTCAGGCTATCCATGTGGGGGGCTGACATATTTTTCCCTCTAATGTTCCAGGGAGAAATACCATATTTGTGCCTGTCATACTGGAATGGGGATTCCAGCGTTAAGCTGGGGTTCATACCAGCTCCCCAAGGTTGACTCTCATCCTTGGCAAAGGCTGGCAATTCCCTCAGCGTTATTAATTCTTGCTGCCACCACCCACTGAATTATGAATTAACTGAACAGCACAGTGGGAGTCTGTTCAGTAGATTACCAATCCCTGTGTTTAAGGACCTCCCCCCCTTTCTGAGTGAGAGAAGTCTTAGCTAGCATGTGCCAAAGAATGGCGTGGGAATGGAGAGAAACAGAGGTTTTACAGAAGTATTTAATCAAGGTATGCAAATAAACAAGACAATATCATACTTGAGAGGCTCCCCCCTCCCAGGCACACTTAAGTTACAAGTAGTTACAACAACAGATATAAAAGCACAGATACATTCTTAAGATCAGCCAGTCTCCAAAATAATAAACAGCCCTAATGCGGCTAACTACTTTATTCTAGTACTCACAGATGTTCTTAGAAGAAAGAAGCCAGGAGGCAAGGCATGCCTGCCTGCCTACGACTGGCACAGATCTCATCTCTCTTCTTTGTTCTTCTCTCTCTCTCTTCTTCCTCTCTGGCCACATGGCCTCCCAGAAGTTTTATCTTTCCTCATTGGAAGCATCTCCAAGATGCCCACCTCTTCCCTTGTTGATTGGTCAGTTCTCACCTTGTGACCTGTGATGCTGACCCACACTAAAATGTAATCTAATCCCAAGACCTCATTAACCCTTGGTTTACCTGGAGAGGGAAGTATCTCCCTTTGCTAAGCCTAGATAATGGGAAGCCCCATTATCACAGTGCCCTTTGACTATGATTGTTTCTTTCTTTTCTGAAAACTCTCCACAGATAGGAAGACAATGGCTTGCAGACTAGCATTCATCAGGGTTCACCTTTTTGAGTATCTCTGTTCTAAGAGATTCTAGAAGATGTAGCTAATAAATTAATGTCTTCCGGTTTTGAACTTAGAAAGATAGTACTTGAGAACTGTGAGCTCGCTGAAGGCGAATCACTCTGAGGTGTGTGGAGCTCTCCCTCCCTTCCTCCGTCTTGAAATCTTAGTGTTAGTGGGCCTGCTGTACAGTAGACCAAATATTTGAAAGCCACTATAGGGAAAACAAAATCTGGTAATATTATCAGTGGAATTTTACAATGCTTGGAGCATGGAGAAGATGCTTACTAAATATATTGTTTTGTTCCTTGTATCTTGAGTTCAGTCCTATTATTTATGAACAACTCTGAATGTAGTATCC
Organism: Iguana delicatissima; assembly: GCA_948472985.1. Classification (NCBI taxonomy): domain Eukaryota; kingdom Metazoa; phylum Chordata; class Lepidosauria; order Squamata; family Iguanidae; genus Iguana; species Iguana delicatissima. Next base: position 11,565 of record CAOKZL010004835.1, on the reverse strand, counting down.
TATCTTATGTCTACTTCTTCTAAATTAGCTGTAAGAGAAAAATGAATAAGACTAATATATGAAAACATTTCATAACTCAGAGTTGTTTAAATTTTGGAGTGCCTTTGTTGGTTTCTTCATCTGTATTGCAGGAAACCTCCTGTTTTTATTTACAATAGTTGATATTGCTATGTGGCCAAAGGCAGCAACAATTAATAAAATTGTGACAGGGGAGGCAACATTCACTCCTAATGCTCAAAATTGATATTTGCTGACTTCATTGATTCATTGGTGGCCAGGACGCCAATCCAGAGAGAGTAGCACCATCAGGTTGAAGCAAGAATTTTGGCTTGCTGCGGGGAATCATTGCTTGGTGCTTGGCCATGCTACAAGCTGAATTAATACAAACAAAAAGTGTTGCAAAGCCAGGAATTACACTATCATTCTTAACATGTGAGGTGAGCAAAGTGGGAGAGAAGTGCCTACAGGCTACATCAAATTACTTTAGGGCAGCATCTGGCCCCACATGAAATCAATCAGAATTTGTTCAGCCCTTGGTTGATAAATTCTCAACCAGCCATAGCAAAGTAATGGCAACAGCTGGGAAGCATGCCAGCTTGCACAGTATTGAGCATGAAGGGCTGTGACCACACCTGTAGGGAGTCAGTACTGGTTTTCCTCTCTGTGGATTTAATAAGGCATCCTTAGGCATTACTTAGGATAGAGAGAGAAGGATTTCTAGCTTTTGAGTTTGCCACAACTTTTCCAACCACTCTGAGCTTCCTTGAGGAAGGGCAAATCCTTAAGTGAGAGGACAATGAATATAAAATGCTTATGCTCCTCAGTGGCATCTTTTAGGACACAAGAGTGGTATAAAGATATAAACCTAACTCAATATAGTGAATGCACATAGGTAATCTTGATAGCCACTCTGTAGCTATGAAAGCTATGTCTCCGTGGAGATGGGTGTGAGTAAACAGACTACATCTACAGTCGGGTAGGGACGGGGATAGGGGGTGGTTCACTGCAATGTTTTTGGGGTGTCCCAGCCTGTAGCCATGCCCCTGTGTCCCCTGGCCACACCCCCACACCCCCTGGCCACACCCCCATGCACAGTGGCCATGCCCCTCGTGCAGTATCCACGCCCCCTCCCGCCTCCACACACTTCAAGCTTCACCGTTATACATCTGTGTATAAAGTTTCATTAGTATGATGTCCAGAAATCTAATTTTGTCACCAAGGTTGTCTGTGTTCATACGCCCAAGTGAATGCAGAAATCCTACAATCTAATCCAACATAGTATTAACTGACACAGTGGAATCTGAGAAATGTATTCAGGGGTTGCTGTGTTGGCCATACAGCAAAATACAAACAAATCTAAAAAAAGAGCAGTCCCTTTAATGGACAAGGGAAAAATGCAGAAAAGGCATCATTCAACCTTTCAAAGCTTCATTGCCTTCTTCATCTGACAAAGATCTTAAAAATCATACATAAAAAAGTGAAGTTGTTAGAGGCACAGGTCTATATTCCGTCTCAGATGTTACTCTGTTATTCTTGACTTGCCAGTCAAGATGGTGTTGAGGGATTTCAGTGCAGGCAGAGGCCACTCCTTCTTGGCCATATGAGAACCAGGGACAAAGGGCAATAAAAGATAGGTAATAAAATTTCAGCTCTATTATTAACAGACAAATAACTTCCCTTGAGATCGAGCTATCCCTGGGAACTGAGACCATTTAATTTACAAGCTGTTGGTAGGACTCAGCGTTCAGTATAGGTCCTTTTCACAATCCTTCACCTTCCAAGGATATCTGGGTGATAGCCCAGGAGAGAATGTTTTTGTATTTGGCACCACACTTATGGGATGCCCATCGTGAATAAATTGGACAGTTACCAAGACTGGGTTTCATCTAAGCACCAGTTAAGACTGTCCTATTCTACTTATTAACACCTAATCTATAATTTGCAGGTATACTGGGGGCTTCAGTGAGTTTGTTTTCTCTTTGTCATTTTACTACTTGTGGTTGTTAATTTATATGGGTTTATATGGACATAGGTGTTTTGCTTGAAGGTTTTGCCTAATTGGCGTCTCTGCTTTTGTTGTTTGGTTGCACCAATAGGCTTTTGGACTACTTTGTATTTAATGCTTTTAAGTATGTCTTTGCTCAGTTGTATGTTACCTTGTAGACTTGTAAAATGGAAAAGGAATATGCCAGTTCTTAAATAATAAATAAAAGATCTGCTTATCCATGAAGCATCTAGTGGCGGTAGGGATGTGAGATTACAGAAGAACAGCTTGAATTTCTCTGACTTTATTCTGCACTAGCGTGAAATATTTAAACAAACATTCCATCCCATCTTCTCATATAGGTATGCCTGGGTATTCTTCTAGAGCTCACCATTCTCCTGTTCCTTGAGCTTTCTCTGGGCTACTTGCATACTGTGCACATTTCAACTGGGCCTTGGCATGCTTTCTTCCCTCCCTCCCTCCATCTGTTGTATCAACTTTCCTCCAAAATGCTATTGACAACATTCTTCAAGTTTATGCCACTTTATTTTCACCAAAAACAAACCCAAAACAAACCATGTGGTAGGCTGGACTTGAGAGAATGACTTACCAGCTCACCTCATGGGGTTTTGTGGTTGAGTGTGGATGTGAATCCAGGTTTTCCAAATTTGCCTATTTCCATAGTGGCTCCTCTTTGTGTTCTAACCCTTAAACGAGTGATTTACCTAACAAGTACCCACTCCTACTAGCCTTTTTGTATCAGCAACAGCGGTCCATTTCCCATCTCTACTAAATAACTATCCTAGGCAGAAAACAACAAAAAGCAGCTGTGTGATCCATGCATAGAAACAAAATGCACAGTTCTGCATTACCTTTATTACGGATTAGGGAAGAAGAAGAGGAAGGAGGAGGAGGAGTCTGAGAAAACCTGGCCAGGTGTTGTGGCCATTTGCCTTTGCATGCAGTGTAACTTCCAAGCTGTCTAGAGCAGTGGTTCTCAACCTGTGGTTCCCCAGATGTTCATGGACTTCAGCTCCCAGAAGCCCTGAGCATTGACCATAGTGGCTGGGGCTTCTGGGAGCTGAAGTCCACAAACATCTGGGGACCCACAGGTTGAGAACCACTGGTCTAGAGTCTCCTAGTGGTAAGGCTACTTTTGTCATTCCATTCCATTTGCAGTCTCACAAAGATAGCAGTGTGGATTCTCCTGGGAGAAATCAGTTTTGAGTTGTTTACACATCTCTAGATGAGCTGTTTTTCTTGAAAGTGTCAGTAGACTTCTCTGAGAGGGCACTTAAAGGGAAAGAAAATATTAACTTCCACGGTAAGCTTGAGGGCTTCTTTTGGACTCCTGTAAACTCTTACAGGTTATAAATATTACCCCCCCCGCCCCCGCCCTGGTACCTTGCCCTTCCTGTTAGGGAGGCAGGCTGTTTGCTGGAATGAAGCAGCTAGGAGTTTTCAGGAAACCAAAAAGACCTTTTACATCCATCACCAAAGGCAATTAAAACCTGTCTGTGTGAAAGTGCCCTGAGAGACATAGATAGATAAGGTTTTGGGGGGAAAAGGACCTATTGTATCCTCCAAAGAAGGCTCTACAATCAGCAGCAGAGCTCGGAGTGTGTGGAAGCAGAGTGGGAGGGGGCGTGGCTGCGGCATGCAGGGGCATGGCCATGAGCTGGGATGCCCCAAAAACATTGCTGCCTGGGGCAAACTGCCCCCATGGCCCCCTTGTCCCTATGTGACTGTCTACAACACAGTTTGCACTCCAGATTTTAAACTCCAAAATACTTCAGTAGGGTTCACACTGTTGCAAAGTAAAAGAAGGCTTTTTTTTTAAAAAAAAAAACATCTTCAGGGTCATTGGGGCTGGCTACCTTTTTTGCTCTTGTGATGTCTTGGACTACAATTCCTAGGAAAGACTAAGATTCCCAAATCCTGATGTACATGATGCTTTACAGATTAACATAATTGAAACAGGTCTCTGTCCTCCAGGAGCTAAAAACCTACATTTTGATTGTGGTTGAGAATATGAAAAGAAGGGAAGTAAGAGATGAATATGAGCAAATATAGTTTAGTTAACTTTACACAACAGAGGCTCACGTTGTCAATAAACCTTTCAGTTAGGAATTTAGGCCATCTCCAGATTATACTATAGTGCTATTAGTCCACTGTCAACATCCTATGGAATCCCAGGGTTTGCAGTTTAGGGAGGGGCATTTAGAATTCTCAGCCACAGAGCTCTTTGGCCTCAGGAAACTACAAACCCCAGAATTCCACAGGACATTGACAGTGGAGCAATAGCACTATAGCAGTATAGTGCAGAAATGTCTTTAGTCCTCACTCTTCAGTGATAGTGAAGTATTCACACAAACAGCAAATGCAGTTGTGTAACCCGTCATGGGTTGTTGAGTTCTAAGCTGTAACTGAGAGATGGCCTTGTTGATTGCTGAATTCCCAAGAAAAATAAATCTAGTGTGTACATGGAAAGGTAAAGTAAGAAATCTTTTCCTTGCATTCTAATTTTTAAAAGGTGTTTGTGGAGTTTTTATTCGTATATGGATGAGCAATCAATTATGCAGTTCTTCAGACCTATAGCCAGAAATGTGTATGTCCAGGAACAATTCTAAGTGTTGGGGAAATTAAAAAAATATTGCATATTGAGAGACTTTAGTAATGAGACTCTCAATCAGCAGAGTATTTTAGTAATTGCACAAAAACGGAAGTTGAACAGATCACCAGTCCCACTTCTTTAACTCTACCCCTCTTAATCTACACTTAATCTAGCTCAAAATAAACACAAAAACAGTTTGGTTAAAAATATAAAGAGTTTACTCACAAAATCTTGTGCAGGGTCTACACAGGTTCAATTCTTGAAGAAGGTAGGAAGAAAATTAAGCACTCACATGCTTGCTGACAATGATCCCTGTTGAGAAATCTCAGAGCATGCTTTCAGGTCAAAAGGCGAAGACAAAAGGAAGGGTAAATGGCCAGAGAACCTTTTTTAAAAGAACAAGGAATGCTGGAGGAAGAGGTGTTGGGAAGTTTTCTCTCTAGGTTATCTCTCTATGCTTACAATAGACATGCAAATAAACTAGCCAGTTAATTAGGCCTGCAAAGGTTGCCACTCCCAACACTAAGTACATCTGTAAAACAGAGACATGACATGATGAAGGTGTTCTGGGAGGGAAAATGTTCCAAGTGTAAGGGACCACAACAGCTGAATTGTTAAAAAGGGAAGGGATCTTATTTCTGGATTAAGAAAAGACCCTACTCACTTTTGTTTTCATCCCATGCTTTTGGAGCACCCCAGTTTACACTATCTTAAATATACCATGAACTCCCTCCTTTGTTAGGCAAAGTTAAATTTTTGATCTGCTGTGCTCCCTTTACACACTGCACTGTATGAGAATGCACTCTGTCTGAGATTGCCCTGATACCTCAACGTGTTTAATTATTGTCCTCATTTAACAGAGGTTGTCTTTTTTTTAAGTATCTGTTTTTGGTAAAACACTATCCTCCTTTTGCCTTCCAGTTTAATAAAACTTATTCCATAGTCTAGCAAGTGTGCAAAAGATTGCAGCTATGATTATTTACCCTACAACAAAAGAAGAGTGAGATAAACACTTCCTGTTAGGTAATCCTTTGCACACCTAGATCTGAGTAAACATGCTTATGATAAAGGTTAGAGTTCTGTGCTTAACTTAAGCTTAAATTAAATGCAAATTAAACAGAATGTAATGTGCTTCAGTTTTGAATGAAACTGTTTGTGGTTAGTTTCTCAAGACATCCTCCTCCTGAAATCAGTGGAGGTGAAGACACAGTTTCTGTGTCCCTACTCCAGCCTGCTTTTTATAACGTCTTGCTTGATGGACAAATCTCAAACTCCTGCCCTTTCGAAAAACCATTGAGTTGGCCTTGTAACGATTTTTCATCTACATGGATCAGAGCATTTTTCTTATGGCCAGTGGTGCTACCTTTGGTTTTTATCGTAATGTATCTAACTGCTGTAGTCCCTGGGAAGACAATGAAATGATAATCTTCCACCCCTTTTAGGGACCTGAGCAGTCATGGAATGGAACACCCATCATCTGAAGATACTTTTGCATTGGGGTGAAATTCCTCATTGGTTACCAGTGGGAGATTTCCTGCTAATATAAAGAGCAACTTCAGAAGAAGGACAATAGGGAGGAGTTATGTTTCCTCTCTACAACTGCTGTGATTCTGATGAGGATCACCTCACCCCAAAAGATGCTGTGTACTTTCTGAAAACCTGTACATTCAGTGAAAATGTGGTCTTAATGTTGCATCTACTTTGGCCTAAACTTGTGGTCTGTGAAATGATTGCATCCACATATAATTTGACTCATTGAGGAGCCTGGATCTGTCCTGTGATCTTCTAAAATTGTTGTTGTTATCTTCTTTATTGGTATCCTGCCTTTTTTCAAGACTAGTTTGAAGCAGAACAGTTACACAGAAGGGAGTGAATTTGTCTTGACTTTCTTGGGTCAGTGACCAGCCCAGGGATCTATCAAGGACAGGAAGCATTCCTGTCCCCTGCATCACAGCCCTTTAGTAGGTGTACCTTTTTACATTCACATGAAAGCAAAGGACTACTAGTCATCCCAGTGAGAATGTTTGCATATGAGGTGGTAATGCGTTGTCAGCTCTCATTGGTAACTTTACATACAGGAACAGGTGGTAGCTACTCTGTATTTTTCCATCCAGAATAGATGGATTGATATTCTGTAGGCATACTGGCAAATGTATTGTCCTCCAGATTCTCTGTACTTAATCCCTGAATCTCTCTGGACTTAATCCCTGTGTGTATGTGGTAGATTTTCCCCATTTGTATCTTGCCTTTCCTCCTGAGGACTCAAGGCAGTATATCCAGTTTTATTTTCACTCACTATAAATGTGATCATTGCCTATTTCAAATTCAGATCTAACCTCAGCCATAAGCTGAGACTTTTCATTAACTGCATTGCAAAATGTGGTCCTCCAGATGTTATTGAACTGCAGCTCCCAGCAAACCCTGCTAGCATGGCCAGTAGTGTGGTATGCTACAAGTTGCAGTCAATAGCATGTAGAGGGCCACACAATTTCCACCTCTGCTTTAGACTCACCCTGGTCTGTCTGCTTAAGCCCTTCCTCTGCGACATGAGGTTAATTATGATGGCCTACTTCCATTACCATTTTCCAAGGACGTAGCATCTGATGAAGCAGACTGGAGCCCACGAAAGCATATGCAGAAATATATCAGTTAGTCTCAAAGGCACTGTTGGACCCCTCCTTCCTTCCCTTCTTTCTATGAAGTTTGTAATAGTTGCAGAAATAATTTATGTGAAGAGAAGTGAACTCTTAAAATGTATTCTATAAATACTTCCCTTATGTCAAAATAGTTGTTATTATTCATCATCATTGGATGCACCCGCTGACCTTCTCCCCGATTACTAATCCAGGATGATTTGAGAGTAAAATTAAGGCCTCCAGACCAGCTTCTAGAGACACTTGAGTCCCAGTATAGCTTGTCACAGAAAAGTAGCAGAGTTTAATTCTGTTAAACTGCTTTTCAGTTTTTATTCTCTAAAACAGGGATTGGAAACATCTGGCTTGGGGGTTGGACGTAACCTGTAGGGGTTCCCCATCAGGCCAGCAAACTTTGGGCAGGAAAGCTGTGGTATGGAATTTACCTGTGCCTTACGCTGGGTCTTGTTCCTGAGCAGGCACTGATAAACTGGAGAGGCGTTTTGCATTCTTAGTGAGGAAGAGTCTAAAGAGATACAAACTATGTATGGCTCCACTCATGTCACTTTGGTTTCCTTCACACTCTTTCCTTACACCCACCCATTAATAGAATATGACCCCCTTTCTATCTAAATTGGAACTCAGGCCAAAAGAGCAGCAGCAGGGGAAAACTTACTCTTGCTCTAAGAGGTTTACAGCAAACATTAAAACATTGATCGCAATATTAAAATAATTCAACAGCAGTGTCTTTTGCATTCTGCTGAAGCAAAATCTGAACTGGCAGCAAGGGACCACTCTGTGTCATCCAGCCGTTTTCACAAGGCTGTCTTATTCCAGAGTTATTAGGGACAGTGGGAGTGGCTGAGTGCTCTGATAAACATATGATGACTGCAGTAAGCAGCAGTCTAGGGTGCCGGCAACAGCAGCATTCATGACAGATTTTCACAGAGGTCTGAGGTTTGCCCCCCTTCTGCCAGTTTTGTACAAATGTGTGTAATGTAATGATGTCTGGCATTTATCAGCAGCCTTGTGTATTTGAAGGTAGTCAAGGACAACATGCTGTTTTTTAAAAAAAGCAATGCAAATGTCAGTTTAAAAAGAATAACATCCCTTATTCTTTAAATGCCAAGCACTAATCTAAACAGCAGTCAGCCATGAACATTTAGAAATATGTCAGCCCCATGTCCAGCCAATTTTGTTACACTCCAGTCATACCAAGATATTCCCATCTGAGGCATCTAATTCCAACCTCCCTCAGATATGTTTTGCTGGGGAGAAGTTTTCCTCCAGAGTTGGAAAGCTAAGAAGCCTGATTGGAGAAGGCAAGTCATGGATGGGCAGAAAGGGGTTTCTGCTTTAAGGGTTCCTCGATCCTATTTTGTCACTTGTAGTCCTGAATGTACAGTTTGCAAGCAGTTGCTTAAAAGAAGTGGATGGGAGATATGCAGGACTACTCTTCAGTCCCACTTCCTTTGCTGAATTTTATTTCCAATCTAAGGGGTGCAGAGAGGCATACTGCCTAAGAACATTTGATGGCCAACAGCCCTGCTGGCTGGGAGGTACAGGGAGCTGTAGTCCAAAAAGTAACTTTTTTGAGATTGCTGCAAACATACCTAGGGACATCTCAGTTGGGTTTTCTAAGGTACATCTGAGGGCTGGGCATTACTGTTCTATCCACATATCTTCATGTACAAAAGAAAGAGAAGACACTGGGAATTACAAACAAGGAACTGGAAGCCAACTTCAGCCTCTCCCTAAAGAGAGAAGCTGTTGGGAAGTTATCTAAGAAGAAATTACCTAGCAGGTTCTGTTTTTTTACCCCCTGTGTTCAGAAATCTTATGCTTCTACCCAGCACTAAAAAGTGATTTCTTTGTTCTTTATCAACCCCCTCCCCTTCATTCTTATCCTCTCTTGGAAAAATTAATCTGGTTGCTAAAAAAACAGAAGTGCACTCTTTCTCTCTCCTCCCTCCCCCCACCATACAGAGAGAGAATGAATAGAAGGGCACAGAAGCTTAGTCAAAGCCATTGTTAGTATTCATTTCCCTCCCAATGTAATTGTATTAATTCTCTTGTGAAAAGTACGTGTGTGGGAGAAGGAGAGGGAGATGGATGCTTCTTTCCCCACTCTTTGCAGGGAAAAACTGAGAGAATTTTTCTCATTTTAAGCAGGAAGATGGAGCTGATTGCAAGGAAGTTAAAACACTTTGCTCTCTAACTAGACCGGAGTGGGCTGCAACCTGTTTCTCCACCTCTTTTCATCCTCACTCACCCAATTGCAATTTTCTCCCTTTCCTGATGGGCAGATGGAAGGGCTTGGATCTCAGCCCCTTTCCTGTCTGATTTTGACAACCACCCCGAGTGCTTCTAGATTGGATCCTTTGTGGGGATCCAAGGAAGGAGGTGGAGAAGGGGAGAAACCCTATTTTTTAATCATTATTTTGGTTATTGTCCTTAAACAAAGCCAGGAGGAGGAGGAGAAGGAGGAGCAGGAGAACGCATCTGATTTAAAGCCCAGGCTCGGTGCAGAGAGCTCCACGTAAAAAGGGACTGAATCTGAGCTCGCCTCTCTCAGCTCACACTCTCTCTCTCTCTCTCACACACACACCACTACCTACCTCCTTTAGGAGAAATCTGACCATTCTCTGAAGCATTTGCTATGGCTTTTGCTTGCTGAGTTGGCTGAGTTGTTGGTGGGGATTTTTTTTTTCCTTAAACAATGCCTTGTGTTTTGTGTTGAAAGGATTGTATGCCTGGCTACTAAGCGCTGCTTCCAGAGGAATGGAGGAGTCAGTGAACGTGTGGCTTTAAAAGCATCAACAAGAAAGAGGAGAAAGGGGGTGCTCTGGTGGGAACACCACCCCCTCCACCCCTCCCCACACACCTTGATTGCTTCTTTATTGCTTCTTTGGGAGAGGAGGGGGCCTTGATCGGATTACTTCTCTCTTTTCCTTCCAGAATGGCTCGCTTTGGTGAGGCGATGGCTGGCAGGCTGGGATCCGGAGATGGAGCCACCGAACAGAGCAGAAACCGCCAGGGAGCCCCTGCACCTCCAGGGGGAACCCCAGGAGCATATAAGCAAACCAAAGCCCAACGGGCCAGGACGATGGCGCTGTACAACCCCATACCTGTCCGTCAGAACTGCTTCACAGTCAACAGATCTCTCTTCATATTTGGGGAAGATAACATTGTCAGGAAATATGCCAAGAAGCTTATCGACTGGCCATATCCTTTCCTTCCCCCTCTTCTCCTGCCCCTTTCCTAGCTGATTTTTACATGTCATGTGTGGTCCTTGCTGAACCAGCAACGTGGGTAAAGGTAAGCTCTCCTGTCTCCCATTCCATTCTGTATCTGGCCACATGGAAAGAGTGGCACCCAGTGCATGTATATCAGTCCCACTCTTACTTTTTATCCCCACATAATCTTTAAGATTGCTTGTCTTTCTAGTTTTCCTGATGTTGCAACCTGTATTTCTTCTCACCTTGCTACAGGTGAGGTCTATCATCTGTGGTGGACTGGTTGGCTTTGGCTCTTTTGAGACAGCCACAGCCTCGCTTGTTGGCTAAAGGAATCTGGAATAGGATGCAATGGATCCAGCGAAGTATAGACTACAAGTTCTCAAGAATCTAAGGACACATCATAATGGGAAAGTAATGACGGAAGAAAGGGGAATTTGAGGTCATATTTAATCACTAGCTCTTTCCAAAGCAAAAGTCCTCACATTTTCAAGACACTCCTTCACTCATTTGTAACAGTTCCCTAGGGTTTGTTCTGTGTATTTAGGATACCTGCTGCAGGCAAACATCTTGATACATTATTCAACCTTTTGCAAGAAATCCATGCTGAATTGGCATTGCAGTGCTTTTGACTGGGCCAATTTTGATGTGGTGCAAAAGTAAGCAAGCTTTTAAGTTGCACAGAACTCTTCAACAAGCTGGGGAGAGCTTCATTTACAGCAGTGGAAGCAGATTTAGGTAGAAGAATCACTGTATTATTGACTGAAATGAAAGTGTGGGCAGAACAAATTGTGGATCCTCTTTCACATGAACAGCTCCTTTATTCCTACATTGTGGTCAGCAGACAGAATCCTTTCCCTTTCTTCCCCTAAATCAAAAAAAATGCTTAATGTTTGAAAACATTGTATCAATTCCTTTTGTTCATCAAATTCATTGGGAAGGCAGCATATCAACATAGCTTTGACTGCAATGTGCCATGTCTATCTAGAGCACCTTCATTATTATTCTAGGTCTGTTGTAGTAGTTCTTTTACTGAAATAGATTTGTGGACATTTCCTCTGTTAAGATAAGGCACCCTGCCCCAGACCGGCACCCTTC
>CAOKZL010004834.1:0-17079 GCA_948472985.1 Iguana delicatissima | reverse complement strand
ATAACTAACTCTTTTGTTCTCCTCTATGCCAGTCAATGATGTAATGGAAAAGTTAACTAAAGATCTTTTTCTCCAGTGATGGGTGGGCTAAGTAAATGATTGATTGCTGACATAGAAGGCAAAAGGTATATAGTGATGCTACCTCAATTAATTGACACAACAGTTCTGGGATAACTGTTGCCCTTGCGCAAGGTATTGTTAACAATAAAATGGCTTTTTGATTTTTCCCTGGAAACCTGGTCTTCGCCTCTTTCTTGGCCACAACACTACAATTATATTTGCATATGAGTACTTGGTGGTATATGTTCTTAACATCTAAACCTTTTACCCAGAATAGGGTTGTTTATATGGAATGTAATAACGTAGTAAAGAATGTTGAATGACTTATTCACGCCTGCCACACTATTTGAACATTGTTAATGTCCTGTTGAGTGTACTCAGGAGATTGAATGATTGTGTAGTGTGATGTGAAATCATTTATATATTGGCAGAATACAGATGATGGTAGTGAAAAACTTCAAAAAAGGTTAAAATTGTTCATTTATGTGGAAATAGAGGTATCTTGTTTTACTTAATGCTTTGAATGCAAACCTATCAAAAGAAAGTTTTTGGAAATATACTTCAGCTAGGTTAATTATAAATGGAGAGCACCTATAACAATAACAGATCATAGTAACATATTCTAATTAAGCGATGGTTAGATTATTCTAGAGGGAAGATCTCACCTCCATTTATAATAATTGGAATTGAATGTAAATTATTTCTTTATATATGTTATTTTACAATTATTTATTTTATGTATTTATTAATATATGAGACAACTAGATCTGTTTTGTTTATATTACTGTGTAATAAATGTATTTTTTTTTAAAAAAATCTTTAAAAAATCCAAAAAGCAAACTTTGATTTTGCCATTTTATATAAGGGATGCCATTTTGAGCATCCATCAATTTCGGTATCCATGGGGGTCCTGGAATCCAACAGTAGTGCAGACCAAATGCCCACTGTAGATCCCAAATGGAGCTGATGGGTGGGAGGCTGATCCATCAACAAGTATCTTATAATACCAAGATGATGATGATGATGATGATGATGATGATGGCGATGATGGCGATGATTATGATGATTTAAAATCTGACCAGACAGAGAAGTCATTCATCTGGAAAAACTAAGGAGGAGTGGAATGTTGAATTGCAGAACTTTCTGCAGTGGGATGGGATGACAAGTGAATGCAAGACAAGGACTGAAATACCTTTTCATTGGCAAGCATTCCCAGTTGCCAATTGTAGAAGTAATGTAAACTTTCCCTCATATTGAATTTATTGAGTTAGTTACTCACCATCTTCCTACTTCAAGTTGGCTGGCCATTAATTCTATAAGTCTATAATGGTGTTCTGCTATGATTGTTTCCGTAGGCACCATATATCTCTGTCACACCTGATTTCTGAGAAATTCGGCGTGGGAGAGGAGAAAGGTAAAGAGAAATAAAGGTGAAGATGTACTTCAAGCTTGTAAGACTAGGTCTTCTTTTTTTTGTGGAGACCAGTGAGAAGGGATGACCTTGAAAACTTTACAGGGGTCAAAGAAAAGAAGAAATTCAAAAAGTTACTTTTTTGGACTTATTCCTAGAATCTCCTAGCAAGTAGACATAATAGCTTGGGGATTTTGAGAGTAGAGGTCCCTCCAAACTAACTTTCCTAAGCTCTGAAGGAATGGAATAATGCTTTACATAGCTGACATATGACCTCTGCAATTTCCTCTCCCCATTCTCTGTCTTAAGTGCATAGCCCTAAACACCTCTCTACTATTCCCCAGTCATTTATTTAAGACTCATTATAGACTTCATTCCTAACAATATGATACCCCTCCCCATTATCTAAATTCCAATTACAAGAAAATAATTAATACAGCTGATGAGGGGATCTTGCACCACCTGTGGTAGCCCAGTATTTCTCAACTTTCTATTTTGATTTTTTTTTCTCTGTAAGAAAACACTTGTCAAAGTGACACTGTCACAGAACAAAGGATATCAAATGTACTAAAAGGCACAGGAGCCAACAAAAACATTTCAAACGGTTCAAAGATTTTTTTTTAACATAGCGGGGGTAATTAGGGTATATCATTTGCAACAACTTGTCTGTAATTAAATCTGACCTTTCAGTTAATTATGTCTTGACATTTTTTATTTTAAACACACTTTCCCTGTGGTGGTGATGTGTTACGTGCAAATGCAAATAAGCACTTCTCATAATGAAAGGAAAGAGGTTAAGAAGCAGCTGAGACTGGCACAGTGCAATATGGCATCGGGGGTCAACCAAGGATCCCAAGAGAATCTGAAGCTGGAGCGAGGTCTCTGCAAGCTTTTTTTACCACAGATTGGGAACAATTGTGTGTAATATTATGTCAGATCAGGTCGTGTAATTGACAGGGAGGCAGCAGGAGACCTTTGGGTTTGCCATGCTAAACACTGAGAACCTAACCTGGCCTAGTCAACAGCGCAATGCTTGTTTCTGCAGGGGATTTGACATGTATCTCACTGTTGTCAAGCTCTTGTTTGACAAAGGGAGTTTCAGCCCAGCAAGATAACCAGTAAATAATTCTTCACTCTCTGCAGAAGAGCTGAGACTACATACCCCCTTACATGCATTTCAACAGATGCTAACAGGCGCCCCTGTGGTCCAGCAATATCAAGAGGGTTGTTGAGATGACAAAAGTTATTAACGAAGAAGGACAAATAAGCTAGGAGAGGCTGCAGCAGTTTGCTTTTGCCTGAGCCTACTGGGAAGGGCAAGATCCACTCTCTCCTCTCCTCTCCCACCTGCTGTGTTAGTTGAGTACAAACTACCTTTGCACTTTAAACTCAGTTTGCAGCAATTAAAGTAAGCTGATGCCAAAGAGAAAGGAGGAGAGAGAAATTGGGGCATTTTAGAAGCAGCTGAAAAAGTGGGATGTTAGATGATTAATTGGGATTGTCTCTTTTTCCTAGCCATTAAATAAAAGGACATATAAAGACATAAATACATGAAATTACTCTGATACTGATCCAATAATGAAAACAAATATCTCACTATCCTTTGGCAAGGAGAAATGTTTTTTCAAGACAGGATTTACATGCCTATCTCCTGTTGTACATCCTCCACCCTAGTCTCCATCTTGTGCTTTATAAACAAACTGCAGGAATTTGGGACTGAAAATGTATTCAGGTGTGTATGCAGGGAAGGTTTCTGTGGGCAAACAGTTGGGTCTTCACAGAACTCTGGCTTATTGTGACCTCTGAACACAACCTGTGACTGCTTCAGTTTCAGCAGCAGTTATTTGCAAAGTATATGTACTTTTATCTCATGCTGCTTGGCAGTCTGATTTTTCTAAGGGGGTGTTGGAGTGTTTCATTTCAAAATATGCAGAACCCTTTCTCTGAAACATTTTACTGTACTTAACTGAGCGGTTGCTTTGTCATTAAGATTAGCCATGCATTTCTGTGGAAGTTAATAGCTAAATTCTGAATGACTTTCCTGGGTCAGGCCTGGGCCTGTAGTTAGGTGAATATTTCCCATAACAGTTAGTTAAATGGCATGTAAGTGAAGGTAATAGCGTAGCAAATGCCCAATTATCCATTCTGTTTATTGACATAGGAGGTGCCAAAGCCAATGCAGGCTTGCTTTGGGAAAAAAAATTCTCATTTAGGAACTACAATTATTACATTCGTTTATTTGAGGCATGAGAGCTAACTGTTTATTTACTTATTAAGTCAAGAGCTTCTCCTGACCTATTTTGTTACAGAATAACTTGAAGAAATAAAAAATAATGATTTTCCTGAGCTATTTACTCTGTCCTGCAACAATAAAAACAGTAGTAGTGATACCAGAGTTTTGTTTTCTTTCTTTTTCTTCTTTTTACAAAAATCCAGAGAATTTTTGTCTCCTTCTGATGGAAGGGTCACCTCTGATGAGGGAAAGGTCAGAACAAATGACTACAAACTTGAATGACTAGTTTTTCTTACACCATCCACATCCCTATTGACTGACCTATTCATTGACTGGGTTTTCTAATTGGGAAGCTGAGTACTATTCAACTATCCACGTAAGGCTGCTGCTGAGTGCTTGTTTAATCTCTCCATGAAAATTAATCTCCTGTGTCTTACCTAAAAAAGGAACTAGCAAACACTGTTCCTATACAGTCTGTTTGGAGTTGTCCTTTAACAGGTTCTTTTGTTCCAACTTTTGCCACAAAATGTTCTAGACATGTTTCAAATTATTATGAGCCTCTCGGTGCTTTGCAATCTGATCTGTTTTGCCTTTCACTTCATTTGAAAAAGAATCTGAATGAAAAACAAAAATAAGCAACATTCATATACAGAAATTGTTGTTGACTAAGTGAGGCCAATTACCCAGAGACCTAAATGGCTTTGTACTAGATGGTTATAAAACTCTGAGTTGTCTTGGTTGTACACCCTTAGGTCCTGGTAATGACCAACACTAAAGGACTTCTCTGGTCACTAAAAATAATGAAGCTCTAAAAGGTCACAGGCTTCATGAATGTTGTTAGCAGACTATATGAAAAGGAAGAACTTGTTTTTAAATACAGCAACATCATATTGGGGAAAAATCAGGTTCTCTCTAATAAAGTGCTCTTTGTAATTTAAAGGAGGCCTGTAAAACCTGTGACTCATCAAGAGCTAACCATCAGATACCTAGACTAGGGCCCTTTCCACAACTCACCTTTTTGCGGAGCTGGGGTGCAGGTATCACGCGAGCAGCTTTAGTTAGATGTTCTCGTGTCCTGGTTCCTTCAGCTCTGCAGCTGTTGCCTGCTTGCATGAGAGCCCTTCCTCTTTCTTCCACAATGCAGCCTGGGGCAGGAAGCACAAGCACTGCAGCTCCGGAGCTCCGCATACCCTGCAAGTGCGCGTGGGGCCCAGGAGCGATGCGTGATCATGCACCATTTTTGGCTCACAGCTGAAAATGAAAAAGTGAGTTCTTATTTTCATCTTACCTTTCTTCAAGAATTTGAACCTGTGTAAACTGTGCACAAGATTATGTGAATAAATCCTTTTTATATAGTTTTACCCAAACTGTTTGTGTTTATTTTGAGCTAGATTAAGTGTGGCCCTTTTCGCATCTCAGCTGTTTGCGCGATGGGGGAGGGCGGCTCACATGAGAACCTCAGCCAAAATGCTGCCACTTCCCCGTTCCTTCGTACTGCAGCTGACTTCCTGGTGTTGCATCCGTTGCTCTTGAGCCCCTCCCCTTCCTTCCACAGCTCAGTCTGGGATCTGTAGGCTGCGCTGGGGGAGGAAGCGCAACCTGCTCGCCTGGGACGACGCACCGCATGGAGGTAAGTGTGCGAGGCCGCCGCAAGCATTGCGCGAGCACGCATTATTTTTGGCTTAAAGACGAAAATAAAAAAATGTGCGGCCGCCCCACTTGAGCCTCATGAGCGCCGCGCGAGTGGGAGTGTGTCGTATGGAGCGACGCTCCCACTCACGCGAGGCTCAAGGGGCTCTCGCGCAAAAAAAAAAACCATACGAAAAGGGCCTGTGTCTGGGGTGGAGATAATGAAATGGGGCTAGTAATTTGTTCAACTTCCATTTGTGCATTTACTAAATACTCTGCTGATTGGGAGACTTATTACCAAAAATCTCTCAATTCTCCAACAAGAACAATGCTGCTTTTGAGTTTCAGGCTAGCTTTTCCTTGCATCTGGAAACCTTTGTGACTTGGTCTACTTTGTCTGACCCCTGAAATGTGCTGATGTTCCCTCTTCATATATCTCTATGTGATTGCTGTTCTGGTTAAATCTTACACTGTTATATGATGCAGCACTTTCTTTTTTTACCTTTGATCTGTTGACTTTGTCTTTGGGTAACCCTTACCCGCTTTGTCTACTAGCTGCATGTGGAGTTACTGGCCCTAACTATGAACTGCTTGATCCCTGCTACTGGAATTTGTCTACTTGGAACCAGAGGGCCCTTCTTCCTCCCAGATCATGATTGATCAGATAAAGTGAGCTGGAATCCACAAAAATCTATGTCAAATAAAATTTGCTAGTCTTTAAGATGCTACAAGAAGGATGCTAACCTGCCTTTCAACAAATTAGCTTGACTGTCCTGACCTTAAATATTGTGAGCGGATTATTGTTTCTGTCTCTTTTTGACTTATGGCAACTCTAAGGTGATTTATGGTTTTTGATTTATGACAACTCTGTGGTAAGCCCAGCATGGTGGTGGTGGTGGGGTTCAGAGGGGCTTTGCCATTGCCTTCTTCTGAGGTTGAAAATATGTCATTTCTCCAATGGCTCTCCCTGGCCAGGTTGGGATTTGAACTCTTGCAGAGTCCTGAGTCCAACACTCACATCATTACACCATGCTGGCTGTCACTAGTTGGTGATATATCCCTATATAGTTTAATAAAACATCTTCAATACTTGAAGGATTCCTTTTGTGTCTGCTGTACGTGTGATCATTACAGGTTATGCATTTTTCTTGTATATACAATCATTTCAAATTAGGAATAATTTAAGGCATCATGTTATTTCTGATTAGAAATTCTTTTATTCATTATTGGAGTCAGGTGTACTCGTAAATATGGAACTTTTTGTTGAAAAATGTAATGTGAATGTACATGACAAAAAAAAAATCTCAGTTATGCAAAACTGTTCTCATATTTCACCAGATCACTTGCAGATACCTTCCAACATATTCCCATTTTATACTCTTCCATCCTTCAAGTCAATGATCTCTAGCTCCTATTTTTTCATATAGTCTGCCCTCCACATTTGTGGGTTTCACTTTTGCAGATATGATTATTTATGAATTACTTGCTGTCACCTCTGCTGCCTCCCTGTGCCATTTTTAATAGAGAATGCAAGCCTTGCGAGACTGAGAAACCACAAAAGAAGCTTGTAAGTCCCTATTAAAAATGGTGTGGGGCAGCAGTTGAGGTGGGAGTAATGTTATCCCACTGGCATACCCTGTCCCAGGGAATATAAATTTGATATTAAATATGCCTGCCATGCCAGAGAGGCTGCCTGAATGGGTACATAGGCAAAGAGGTCAAATGACCAAAAATACATCAGTCCAGGAAAATCCCCAGTCATGTTCCCCGAGGGGACCTCAAGCTAAACACGTCCACATGGACAAAAGGTTTTCAGCCAAGGAATAGCCAACTTGAGTGGATTATTGGGTGCTCCCCAGGTTGAGCAACTCCAATGTTAGTAAATCCTGCACTGCATCTACATAAGCCAATCATGTAAACCACCAAGGTGCTATTGTGCAGCATTTCTCCCTTTATTTTGGCCATTGTTCTTCCCAGGAGAGGGCTTGCCCTCAAGGTACATTCTGCCCTATAAGTAGTCCCAGCTTTTGAGGGTCTCTTCAGAGAACTCCCCGCTGTCAATGTCAGACGGCGGCTAAGCAGACACAGAGGCAGGAGCTGAGTTTATGGCTTTAGTAATAAATAAAGCAAGAAGTTACATCACCAAAACAAACATTCAAGTCCCAGGGGCAGCAAACTCAAACAGCAAGGTTTAGCCTGGAACAGAAAGCCCAGGATGCAAATTCCCGGTTGGTAGACGGTTGTTGCCCCGTGCCCAACTCCAACAGTGTCTGTCTTAAATACACAGTCTTTAGCCCAGCTGGGGCTGATCAAATGTCCATTGGCCCAGCTCACAGCTGGAGCCCCTCAAGACTTCAGGGCTGATTCATCAGACGCTTCTCCTGCAGCCGCTGAGACCTCCGAACCGCCCCCTTCTCCAGCCGCCTCTGAAGGAATGTGGGGGGAGGGTCTGCTGCTAACTCTGGGCTGGAGTCAGAAACACCAGCCTCTGTCGGGTCAGAAGCACTAGCCTCTGCCTCTGGAGCACAAACATCTGCTGCAGGTACTGGCTCGGGCCCCGTGCCCGGGACAGCTGTGAGGTCACTGGCAGACTCCTCCCTAGCCTCTGAAGGAGCCCCCTCTCCAGAAGGCCCCTCCAAGGGATCCTCCCGGCTGGGAGTCTAAGTCTAAATCGGAGTCCAAGTCTGAATCGGCAGCACGCTCAGCCTGGCTCATGACACCCGCCACGCTAGCAGACTGGCACTTTGTTAGTCAAGTGATCCCCTCAACCGCTTTGCTTCGCTGAGTTGCATTCTTCTCGCTGCTTCCTGGACTGAAGACTTCAGGATAGGTGCAGTATTACCACTTTACACCCTCTCTGCTGAATCCCCTATCCATTTTCACCTCTTTCCTTTCTTAATAGGCCTTATGTGTGTGAGTAAGTGTGTTGGTGCATGAGACCACATTTATTAATAAAATCCAGTTATTGGTACGTTTGTCTGGCTTTTCGCTAGGTCTGACCCCATAAAAACTGGGTAAAAGATCTTGCTGGGTTACCCTGCCCCTCATTTGGCTACAGCCAGTGCTCCTCTAGTTCCCCAATCTTTGCATTTTTGGAGAAATCATGGTGTCCCCCATAGGACCCTCACAAGTCAGGGTAACAGTAAGCTCCACTGGCTACCCACTTCTGCCTTATGAAGGAACCCTGATGCCTCAAAAGAATCCATGGGTTGAATATGGTGATCATACTTTTTTGTATTAAATATGATTTGGGAGGGCCTAGAGTTATTCATCATTTTTTCACTTTCACAGGAGTTCTGTGTCCCTAACCCTAGCTAATGTGGAGGGATGACTGTATATCGTTGCCAATCAACTCAACTGAATCCACATTTCAAAACCTTGGCTGAGGTCCTACTTTGGGAGGCTTAACTATGAAAACATAGCAATATCTCAGTAGCTGTGTCTCCCAATGCTAACACCCCAAGCCTATCTTTTAATCAGTGCAACCCCCACATGGACATGAAAAGGGAGGGTGAGTGGGGGAATGCATCCTACAGTTTTTTGGTAGCCGGATGTGTTGAGAGATATTTTTTTGGGGGGAACTGTTGGTTGTTGCATGGTCAGAAGAGACTTCTGATCTGTGCAATGAATGTAAAAGTGAATTCTGATGGCATGAGTCAGATGTATGCCATCATAATTCATGAACAGGGTATTAGCTTATATTTGGAATCTCTTATGGTTTGATTTCAGAATATCTGAAATGAGCATATGTTATTCCCTGTGGTGATATCCAGTTCCACATTTGAGGTTATAAATGGAGTTCTTGCCCATTTCATGGCTTCTTATACGTATCACAAGGTACAGGTTGTTCTTTGAAGTGGTTTGAAGGATTTTTAATCTTTTTAGCCTTCCAGTTCCTTGTGTACATTAACAAAATCACCACCGTGTACAAGGGCCTCGTACAAGTCAGATTTGGCCCAGAGTATGGTTTAAGTCTCCTGGTGTGACAGTGGAGATCCAAGAGATATATACATTGAACTTCAAGTCACTTCTAGGTTGTATTGTGTGGGGGAATATTTGAAAACAATTGCATTTGTACTTGTAAGGACATTAAATATAACATAAGTTTTCTGACACTCTGGACCTGTATTCTACAGTCCAGTTCAGAAATACTTTTATGATATGCTCTTAATTGTGACAGACAAAAGGCGAATGATATAAAGTATTTTCAAGAAGCCACAAGAAATATATGTTGGCACAGCTTTCCTACTTTCCTACTGCTAATAAGGACAGGGGGTATTTTATTAATTAATTTATGTTGCTTTTCCTTCTTCATTTTAGGTACTACCCATAAATTGTCAATTAAAAGATTTTTGCTGCTAATTATATAGAGCAGCAATGGTTCTGAAAAATTTGAAATGGATTGTAGATTTATAAAAGTACGTTTGCATATACTTCTGAATAGGAAAGTCTTTAGTAACTGTAGCAATCATCCCTCTTGGAAAAACAAAACAAAACAAACATTCTGGGCTCTCTGTTTCCAGCAAGTCTCAAAAATGCATCTTCCTCTCATTTTTATTTTTAGGATATGTTCTCTTTGTATGTTTTGCCATTGTATAGAGAAACAATATCCCTTTTGAGCACCAATTTTACATGCATATTAATAGAGTGGGTAAACAGCATGATTTCTCCTCTAATATGCCTTAAATATGTCCACTGAAGTTTCTCCAATACTGCTGTGTTGAATTAAAGTGGAGTCATCCTGATAGAGATCACAATCAGCTGAAGTCTGGTTGGTAACATTTGATCCTTCATTCTGGTTGTGGAGGTTCGTGACTTTGCAGTGTTGCCAAGGATATTTTGCATTGCAGCAAACTAGTCTGGTTCAGGAAGTCTCAGGGATTTTCTGACTTCTCTTCTTTCAGGTCAATACTCTGCAGGGGGTCTTTATTTCTTTAACACGTTGTTCCCTAACTCCAGTTGCTCACTGATTTGTAAGAAATTGAAGCAGATATTTAATGATCACTTTACACACATTCACATCTTAAAGAGGAGAAGGATTGAAGTCCCTTGGTGTTTTTCTTTCCTCTTGGAAAATATATACTGCCCAAGAGAGCAACAATTGTGGAAAAGTAAACGTTATAAACCTGAGACTTGTGTGTGATGATTGTAGCTTTGTCATTATGGGCAAGTAAAAAGGCTGAACACATGGGTGATCATCTGTTTTACCTGCCATGTGGAGGGAAGACTCCTTTTCTCTTCTGACCATTTATAGAGGCAAATAATACATTCCATGTCCTTAGAACCCTAGCTTAACAGGTTGGTTCTGTCTCAAACAAACAAATGAAATGTCCCATAAGAAAATGATCCCATGGAAATCTCAGACCACTAGGAATGTGTTTAAAACAGGATATAGTAATATACTGGTTCACATTTGCTTCCTGTCTACAGCTAAGGAAATAACATTTTAAATTTTGTGGCCGCTTGTATTAGACTTCCACCATAACTACTGATTTACACAGAGTAAGCAAAAAGACAGGTTTGTGTCCCAAGAAACCTATAGTTTAAATTTTACCACAGTTATAGAGAGAGTTGTCTGTACTGAATAAAGCAAATGTATACATGACTCATTGGAAAAGACCAGAATGCTGGGAAAATTGCAGTTAATGGAGAAAAAGAACAACTACATTGCAGGTGGGTTGTCTTAATCAGCCATATCTGAATTTGCAAGACCTAAGCAGGGCTGTTAATACCAGGGCCTCTTGGAGATGTTGCTACTATACCTTATATCCTCAATCTGTGATACAGTATGATTGGCTGTAAATACTGTTTGTGTGGCAGGAAATAAATATAAATTTTACACTTATGGCTGAAAGCTACGTGGAAAGGAAAGAAGTTTCATAGCTAGCACAAAGGACCTCAGCATGGCCAGGTCATAAGTTCAGAAGGAAAAGTCAGAGAGCTTGATCTGGTGAATTTTAGATGGTCCTCTAAAGTACCCAAACCTAGAGAACAATAGTGAGCAAAACTGCATGAAGGAGCAACTGAAAGGTTGACATCCTGTTACCTTTTCCCATGGAAACAGTCCTTTTGTTCCCTCACCTTTCCAGTCATTAAGAGTCAATTGTGACTTCCCTCAATGCTTTGTCACCTGCCGCAAAGACAATCAGAAGCTTCCAGATCCCTTTGTCAGCTCTGCTAGACAGCAATTAACATACTCCCCTCACAGCAGAAAAAGAGTATTTTAACCTTGGCTCAGCCCATGATGTTTTGCTAGTACTTTGGACACACATTGGCATGTTGTTGTGTGACGGCCCACAGATTCATGTGCGTTGTACTGCCTTCAGACTATTCCAGTCTGAGACATCTTACTTTGATCCTCTTCTGCTTCAGGAACAGTAACTATCAGCCACGTCACCCCAAACTCTTGCTGTCCAATCTTTCTCTATTTTACCTTCACTAGCCTTGTGTGGTTCATGAGACTGTTTGATTGTTTGCATGTATTTGTGAATTCTCTCAGTAAAAACATTCTTTTGACCTTCAACTAGTGTCTCTGCATTAGTACCGGTATCCAAAGGTGAAAAGATCCCACAGTTACACCTTCTCACAGGCCTTCTCTTGAGCTATAATTTCCCACCTTTCCACAGAGTCATTGGCATTGCAGGTGAACCCCTGAGTCACCCACCTTTTGAGGTAACAGTGTCTATTCGTAGGGCTGCTATAAGTCAAAGCTGACTTGACAGCGCATAACACAATAACAAATATTTGTTATCAGTCTTACCCTGAATTATATGGTGGTGGTAGTCACTGCAGAGTTATGGCTGATGACATGTTTCCATTTTATCTCTCTATGGGAAAGATTAGTGGTAGTTATGCTTTTTCCTTTCTTTTTGCAGCTGTTGTTCATTGCTATTGCAGTTGTACCTTTCCTGCCACTTTCTGAAACCTGTTTCTCTACTTGTTCCTTGTGGCTATGTAGATGATGGAGAATGCCAACTGGAGGATGAAAATTGTGGTTTTCTATTCCTTTCCTCCAGTAAGACCAACTTTTGGTAGGACATTTCTGATCTTGAATTCGAACCCAGGTCTCACAGTTGTAGTTCTACACTAAAACCCCAGCACCACAGTGGCCTCTTTTGAAATTTACCTTTATTATATTGCAGTGCTAGCTATTGTATAGTTATGATTGATGACAGACTTCTATATTTTTTGTCCTGATGAAAAACAATGGTAGATGCACACTCTTTCTCTCTCTTTTTGTAAGATACTTAGATGAGAATAGACAGATTGAGGATTGACTCACTTTGATTCTCTGTTGAAATCAACTAATCAGGCATCTTGGGAACTGTGGTTCAAGAAAGTAGATTAAAGCTTTTTAGCACATAAGTCTAAGTGCATTACTAAACTACAAATCTTTCTTTAAATGTAATGTTTATTAATTTTTCATATCATACCCAAGCACTGTTATCAATAATAATATGAATATAGTTACAGAGCCAATCCAGTACTAAACTATAAAGCTCAGGCTTCATTAAGATGGGATTGTGTCAATTAACATGGTATGAGAATGATATAACTATGTAGTGCAGATATACATAAAATCTGTTGTAGAAGTTATGATATGAGACAAAATATAAAATCATTATGCTGTCCAATTTAATTTTAAGAAATAATCTGCTACAGGTTTCTGCCCAATGAGTGGAATTCCATCTGTGATTGACATTATATTTTGGGTTAATAAAAAATGCAGTGCATCCTATGGATCTCTGCCTCGGTATTACATTGGTAATAAAGGGTTAAATGACAACCCTGAAATGTGAGTACTAGGACAGTTTAGGGGGGCATAGAAGGTGATGGTGATGTTTGCCTGCACTTGGAGTAGCCCTCAAGATATTGGACTGCAATTATCAGAAGCCTCAACTAGCCTAACAAATGGTGAGGGTTGCTAGAGTTTCAGTTAGTCGGAGGCCCTTTCAGCCAAGCAAGGCAGTATATAAAAATCCAGACAAACAGCAAGGCTTATTTTGACACCATTTTCTTCTATTCAGTCTAGCTGATTGCAATACATTAACTTTAAACGACGGATATAAATCCTAAGCTATTTCATCCTTGCATGTAAGGATGAATAAATAACTTTCTTTCTGCTGTAGGAAAAACTTCTACAGGAATTGTTCTGTGGAGAAAAACATATTTTCTTGTGCAAAAACCTGTTTTCCCCATAGGAAACTTGGATTTCTGTGTAGGAAGCCTATTTTCTCCACAGAAAACAGGATTTGAGCACAAGAAAATATGTGTGATTGTTCACAGAATAACTCCTATGCCAGCTTTGGAACATCACTTCTGCTTCACCTAGGACTATTACTGATTTCATCTAAGGCCATTTCAGCACAATGGGGCTATATCACTGTGAGGCTAGGATGGCAGCAGTCAGCTGGTCATGCTTCCACATGATATCGTCGCCGGCTGACCACCATCTTGTCCCCAAGCAATGTGAGCGCATGGTATTCACAAAACAGAAAAAAATCCATTTTGCACCTGCCATTGAGCAGCACTCTCGCCCTTCCTGGCCATGTGGAAGGGCTGGAAGCATGTTGGCGATGCTTCCTTCTCCAGCACAGCAGTGGAAACTGCCTGGCTGCACTGCAGAAGGAAGAGGAAGGGCCACCATGCTCCCTTCTGCATGGAACCAGTGAGGCACGGAGGGGAGCCTTCCTGGCCCACTCCCTTCTCAGCAGAGATGCTGCAGGGACTGTGACAGGATGACATGTGGGAGCATCGTCATGCAGAAATGTCATAATTTAGTAAGTTAATACATTAAATGAATCTCATGTTTTCAGGCTGAATATGTCCAAGTACTTACATCAAAGTATAATTAGTTGTACAAAATGGAAGTATGTAACTGAAATTTGCTTTGAGACTTATGTTTAAAATAGTGTCGACCCTCATGTTTGTTTTAATGGCTGCTTGTTAATCCCATCTAGTTCATGTTTATGTGGGGAAATCCCACCATCCTTCTGTCTCTCTCGCCTTATTACCATGACACTTTCTGACTTTATCGTTATCAGGTTTCCTGTTGTTCTAAGTTTTTATTGCTATTATTTCTATTCAGCATGCCTTGCCATTTGTTCTGCCACCTGCTAATAGTTACACCCATGTCTCACAAACTGGAAAAAATAATAGGCATAATAAGCAAGCTTTCCTGTTACCCATTCTCCCCTCAGTAGCAGAGCACAGAGGCTCCAAACCTTCAATAATCACTCAAGGAGATGTCTACTCTCAATGCAAGACTTAAGCAAAGCCAAGGAGCCTTAATTACCTTTGCAGTTAATGTCAATCCAACAACAAGGAGAGACTGTGTCACAGATGCATTCGATTGTGAAGCTGGGGAAAGAAAAACATTTGGATTTGTACTACATCATTAGACATCTACAAAATGATTATCATTTGAATAAGTGCAACCACAGATTAAAGCGTGTGTGTCTGTGTCTGTGCATATCAAAACATTCAGTGCCAACTTTGTTTAACTCCTCAAGCTACTTAAAGTATACATTATATATACAGTAGGATCTATGAACTTGGGCTATTCCAAATGTATTCTCTTCCAACAGTAAGCTAACAAATCATTAATAGGACTTTGCATCCACCCCACGTACACCAGTCATACATGAACTCACTCCATATAATCTAGGGAATTGTGGCCCCACATTTTAGGCTCATCTCTGAAAACCTCAAACAACCCTCCCTTCCCCTTCTTCTGCCTTTCACTAATTTGCCCCTCTCCTGCATGTTTTAACTCTGGCCTATTTCACTGTTGCGTGCAGAAGGGGGAAGGAGATAAGCAGCAGAGGAGACAGAAAAAAGGGATAAGAAAGAGAAACCGGATGTAAGACTCCTATTCAGTTTAATGTACCAGAGGATCCTCTCACTGTGCAAGACTACTACGGGTGTGTGCAAGGAGGAGAGAGGAAAAGAGAATGGAGAAACAAACTTGGTGGTACAACTCAGTTTAAGGTGCCAGAGGACTCTCTAGTTTTCTGGTGGGGCATGATCCCATCCAGCACAGCAGAAAGGGCATTTAAGCATACTACTGTTACACTAATGTTTTAAAGAGATTGTTTAAAAAAAAAATCAGAAGGACTCACATGGAAGCAGATGCAGGAAGAGACTATGCTTTTTAATTTTTTCCCCTTTCTTTCTTAAAAAAGAGCATGTGGAAATGGAAATAAGAAGAAGCTCCCCAAAGTAACATGCTCTTGCATTAAATGAAGCAGCATGAATGGGTGCTGGTCATCAGTGTTGAGGATCCCAGAGTTACATGCTCATTTTATGCTTTTATTCTGCTGCACATTTATCCCCCAATGTAAATATGTGATTAAGTAAGTAAACCCATTAAGATCAGAAAAAAGAAATCCAAAACCCAACAACAATTCCATTAAAATCACCACAGATCAAAACTCTTTCAATGGCCAGCTTGAAGTAAAGAATCTTGGCACCTTTTGCAATAACAGTGACAGTGGAAACTAATCACTATTCTGGCAGCCCCATTCCATAATGTGGAAGCAACTCTCAAGTGGGCTTCTGCAGGTGCTGGTATGCTGAAGAGAGATTCTGATAAACATCTGGACAGCTTCACCATGGCCCTTTCCGCATGGTTTTTAAAGCGTATTAAGCACGCTCCCTCCTCCCTTCACAAGCTGCTGTACCGCATGACGTTCTGGCTGACCAGGTGCTGTCACGACTGTGGGTAGTGCTGAAGTCGTGTTTTTTTTATTTTTGCCTGAAAGGTGAAAACAACCTCCTTTTTACGCATCGCTCGTGTGACCAGCGGGCCTGCAGAGCCATCGTCCAGTGTGCTTACGCAAAGGACCCGGGAGTGGGCGGGATCGGGCAGTCCCAGCTGCCTGTCCATCACGCAGCAACTCCTAGGGGAAGCCCCGCCCAGAAGCAGGGACACTGCTGCCCCCATGGCAGCAGGGTACACTGCCCGACACGTTGCCGCAAGAGCCAACCCCAAGGTTGTGTCGCCACACTCGAGATGACAGCAGCCCCCGGGGTCTGGCTGACTATTTTTTTAAAAAAAAAACTGGCGCTATCGTTAGCACATTAGCATATTAGCACGTTAGCACCGTAGCGCAGATCAGTGTCTCCCCCACCCCACACAAAGAACCACACACTACTGTTAAGAAACAAGAAAGATTTATTATACATACACATGGGAAAATTACAGACAACACAGAAGGAGGTAGGACAAGGAAACATACAGGATCAAGGAACAGGTAATCACAAAAACAAGCAAACAGATACAAAACAGCAAATGTACAACAATATACAGCAAATATACACTATCAAATACACAACTATATACAGTGGCCACCTCCAGCGACAGTTCAGCGGGGCCCCGTGACCTGCTCTTTCCACTGGAGCAGCTGAGCCACGTTCTGCTCCAGTGCAACCAGGCAATGCTGAACCACCGTCTCGAGGAACCCCATCCTCTGCGCCACAGCCATCGCCATAGCCTCGACGGACCTCAGGAGAGTCTCATCTGAAGGGAAAAGACAGGTGGAAACAAAGGTGTCAGTCTGGCCAGGAGAAGCCTGGCTGCGGCCCCAACATCATACCCCAAGGGGTGGTTGGGCAGTAGCTGCCCAAACACTCACATTCCCTCCTGTAATACTCCTCAGATGAGGCCATCCGCTCCTTAAGCTCCCGCATTCACAGGAGCAAGTTCAGCACCGTGGGCAGCACTGGCCCTTCGACGACTCCAGCT
>CAOKZL010004833.1:0-17342 GCA_948472985.1 Iguana delicatissima | reverse complement strand
GTTCCTTGCATCTCTATTGCATGAGGCTGTGGTTGGCAGATCTTATTAGAAATATGTTATTTCTACACTTATTTGAAGATGGCCCACCCCGACTTCACCTGATTCAATGGAATAGATGGAGGTGGGGTGAATTGTTTGGTCAAGATGCTGCATGCAAAAAAGAAGAAGGGAGAGTTCTTGTCAACTCCTCATGACCTCAGAACTCACAATTCTGTGATACATAGTCCAAAAAAGGGGTAAAAAAATCTGGTCTGAGTATGAGTTCAAACTCTGAACTTTTCAACTTGGCACTAAAAAAGGATTGTATTTGTTTAACCCAGGATTCTCTTGGCTTCTCAACTCACTTGATACCTAGAGACATAGCTAAAGATTAAGCTGGGACAGTTTTTGGAGTTACTCTTGTTAATGTTGCAGTGAGGCAGTCCATTGTGAAGTTTTTATGGAGGTGTCACTTGTATTTGCGTCGGTCTATACATGAACCAGGAAAACATTGTTACATGCCCACTCAAAACACCTCTGGAGCCTAAGGGAACCCTCAGGCTGGTGGCACAGTTGCTAGCCAATCAGCGCTCCCTAAAGTAGAATGGTCTACCCAAGTTTGGAGCTAACTGGAAGGGAAAACATTCCTACGTAGGGAGGAAGACTTGAGCAAAAAGATGGGGTGTAGGACATTTGTAGGACAGTGGTGCCCTACAGAAAGACCAATCTGTTTGGTCCAGCCTTTCTTCATCCAGCTTTGCATCACAACACTCAAAAACTCTCACTTCATTTCTTCTTTCTGCAGGAGCTGCAACAAAAATCAGGAAGTACGTACGTTGTTATAAAACTGGTGCAGCCTGCTACTCCTACAAGTGTCCTTATGGCTTTGTGGCCGTTGGAAAATGCGGTTATCAGAAGAAATGTTGCAAACGGTAAGAAAAATACTGTTCAGGGGAGAGGCTTTTACGAGTAGAGATGGTCCGAATGGGCACTACAGTAGCCCCTTCACTTTCCCAAGAGTTTGGGGCACAGAACCCTCATGAAAAGGAAAAAAATGTGAATAACTCCCCTGCTCTCATCCTCCCATTCCTTTGCAGGTTCCCACCTCCCATTCTTGGCTCAATTCCCTTCACCCTCTGAAGGTTGGAGAAGGAATTTCTTTCACCCCTTTCTGCAAACCTAGTGCCTTTGTTTGCGGAGGAGGAGGTGGCTGTAGCTGGCCAGGCCTTCTTTCTCCCCCATCCTTCCCTCCCTCTCTCCCTGGAAAACTGTCTTCCATCTTGCATATTGGGTGCAGATATAAACTCTTGTTGTGGAGTCCACAGGGTAGTGCCTGTCACTGGGAAGAGCTGCACTGCTTTGGAAGGCTTGAGGGATGCTGGAAGAGGAGGAGGAAAGACCCCCTGCTTTGAGGTTCCTGGGGCAGAAAAGGAGGATCATTTGTATGAGGGTCAGTGATGGAGGAAGGAAACTGACTGGGCTCCTGTCTCCTTCCAGAAAACGTGTTCTTGTGTGTTTCCGGTTTGCACACTGGGCATACTGGCCAAGCCCCATTCCTCTGGCTAAATGAAACCAAGCCTTGCAGGACAGGGAGAAAGACTGCTAGCCCCTCTGGGCTCTTCCTCTTTCAAGCTGGAGGTGAAACAGAAATTCTACCTGAGATCCCTTTAGATATTTTGGCCTGTGTATAGTCTGACAACCTTCTTCAGGGGCTATATAAAACCATAAAAAGGCAACATGCAAATGCTAGTACATGGCATCAAAATTTTCCTGGTTCATTGCTTACGAACATTTGAAATCAAATCCCCACACTAACACATGTTCAGAATTTAAGGAATTTGAAACTAAGATACACTGACCACTCTCTGCTCCTGTTGCTCTGCACAATTTTTCATGTAATGTCACTGAAATACATATTTGCAATATGCTGTGTGCCTGGATGTCTTCTTCCATCCATCTAAGTGTGGACCATACTACATTTTGTTGTATTCCTACAGTGTCTATGGATAGTGATGGACCAACCATATCCGGATCATCAGGGAACCGCTGGTGACCTCCTTTGAGATCTCGAGGAACCTAGCCAATGGAATTCCTCTGATCCTGCAAACGCTTCTCCCTTTCTTTCCTACCCATGAGAATTACCATTCATCTGGATCAAGAAAAAAAATCCACTGAAATTTGGCACAGTCTTTCTTTCTAGAGTTGTCTTTCTCTTCCTTTTGCTGCATTCTGAATGCAAATAAACTTGCAGTGAAATTGTTGTGTGAATTATTTAGATGGGAGAAGAGTCCTTTCAGTTTAACCAGTAATATTACTATTGGAAGCAAATTGATACCCACAATTATTTATTATACTTTCAGAGGCACTGACTTCAGTCTCTCAAACAGCAAGCAACACAAATTAGAATTAACCTTAAGACTTCTGAGTAGATGCCATGATCACCCAAAGATAAAACACCATTGCAGTTCAACAAAATATATTTTAAGTTGTCTACCTCATCGCATACTGAAACAGTCAGAGCTCCATGGTGATCAAAATGGCCTTCACCTGACAACTCAAGACATCCGTGCCCTTGATGCTACCAGCTACCCTCCCACCAAAAAAAAAGAAAAAGAAAAGAAAAGAAAAAGGGATTTCTCATCACTGTAGTGATAAACTTGATAGCTGCAGGGACTCAATAAGGGATTACTATGTTTCCCAGATGATAAGAACTTGCCCACCGCTGTCCTCCAAGATGGTTTTACTATCCACAAAAGTTTTACCCATCTTCCCCCAGTCATTTGGAAACCGAGACACCATACCCTCTAATCATGTCACTGATGTCATGGTGATAGTGATGATGAGGATAATGACCAGAACAATCACATGGGATGGCTTTCCCTCCCAAACACTGTTAAATTTCTACCCTTTTAGGAAAACTCAGTATTGTAATCCAGAAATATAGTTCACTTATGAGCATGTGCTGGTGCCTAACCTTCTCAAAGCTGCTGACTTTTCCATCTGCTTTTAGATTGATATCTTAATGCTTGCCTACTCCTTAAAGACACCTATCTTATTTTATTTTGTTTTGTTTTATTTTATTTTAAATCTCTGTAGTGCTAAGACAGCAAGCTTAAATATTAAAGTTCCTTTCCTGGTGTTCCCCCAGCTTTATTCCTGGTCATAAAACAAGGTGGAGTGTCCTCCATTGAGATCTTCACTTATTAAAAAGAATTATTAATTCATTTTTAATTAACGCCTGGTGGAGTCCTCTGCCTCTAAATTGCTGGAGGAACTTTGTAGCAAAGACTCAACCTCAACTTCCCCTTTCCCCACTTCTTTTTCTTCACCTTGCTAATTTTTCATTCCCTGGCTTCCACTACCCGTGAGCAATCTAAAGTGAACTAGGCAGAAGGCTCCTTACAAAATGTCCATTTCACGGGAAAAACTGAAAAAAATCAGTTGCTGTTTGTTACAAACAGCAGCTTTGGGTTAACAGACCTGCTTCCTTGATCTCATTTGCAAAAGTGGAGCCAGGAGAGAGGTCTCAAAATCTGGGACCCCAATGCACAGGGAGGAAATCATTCATGGGTATGTACATCTGCAGCTCTGGCCTTCTTTATCATTGGCTTTGATAGTTAGGGCTAATGGGAGCTGCAGTCCTTTGACACATAGAGGACAACATGATTCCCACCTCCCTGCCCTATCATATTAGCTCGTTATGATTCAAATTTCTCTCAACCCCTGGGACTCTGGAAGCTAAAGTCTGAAAAACAACTCTTCCAGCCTTTCGTACTTCCCTAATACGTTCATCACTCTTGCTATTGAGGGCTGGCAGCTTCCATCTCACTGGAGGCAGTGAATTCAGTCTGGTTCTGGCAAAATCTAAAGTAAACTATCCAATATTCTGAATCAATAGGGAATCAGCACCTTCCTTAAAGCTGAGATGGAAATCCAGAGTGGATTCAGTAATGCAAAGACATAGTAACCATCAGCTGCTACTGAACGTTGATAGATTTTTTAAAAGTTCAGGCTGAAATCCAGAATGGATTCAGTACCCTACAAACAAAGTGATTCCATGTGATGACTGGTTGTGGATCACCAGTGGGTCAGACAGAGGTCTTTCTTATCCCCATCTGCCATTAGTCATCCAATGAATGTACCTCTAGTACTTTTCCATCAAAGTGCCCTTCCGATATGGAAGTCCTTCCACTGCATACAATCAGCTCTGGTAGTTCAAAAGTTAACAAAACACTATGAAGCATTATTACTAAAAAGAACATGATTGATTACAGTAATATCCAGCAACATAGTGCAGTCCTTATGGCAGAGAGGTGGTCCATTGCAAGAGTGCTCTTGGGTCTGGAAAGAATGGAGGAATGAAGTTCCTTTCCTTTCTCTTTGCTATTCTTGTTCTTGGATTCCTGTATGAATAAGGTATGAACGAGGAGCTGAGAAACAGAAAAGAATATTCATAAGTTCCCAGTCAAGGAAAACAGACCGCAACAGCCAGGTAATCGCCTCAGATTAGCTGCCACATCACAGAGAAAGGAGGGACTTTTAATTGGTTTCCCCACTTCATTGGGTGTGTGTGCTATGCTGTCAGTTAGAATAAAATAAAATATATGCCAATCTTTGCAATCCTGATGTGACAAAGTTGCTTTAGGGATCAGCTATTGGGAATGGAAGTGCAATTTGATGGTGGATTGCTAGGCAACAGGAGTAGTACTTTAAGAGTGAAACCCAGCATAGTGGTGTGTGTGTGTCTGGGGGGGTCTTATGGGTGAGTGGAATTACCATATAATATGTAGGCATAGAGCCTTCAGCGAGATCTTGGCCAGAGTGGGTAGCTAGTTTGTGTTTAAGCAGCTGAGGAAAAGAAACAGAGAACTGATATCTAAGGCTGAGATTTGAAGTTAGACTTGTTTGATGTAACAACACTGAACTTCACATGAGTCTTTACAAGATACTTTGTTTCTAGGGATGGGACGAATCCAGAATTTTCCAAATCTGGATCTGAATCCCTGGAAGGTTCTGGGAATCCATGAATCTCACAAATCTTGAATCTTTTGAATCTTTTTTTAAAGAAAGGTTTAAAAAGCAAGGGGAAAAAAAGCATTTCTACTAAAAAGTGCTTTTGAACCAGAATTTGACATCTTTGTTTAATGAAAAACAAATTAAAACATAGTTTTCAGTTCAGGAAAACATACCCGTTCTTTTTATTAAGAAGATAACAAAAGCAATTGACGTGTTCATCTACTACGTAAAGTACATAACTCTCAAGTCAAAAGAATACAGATTATTACCTTGCAGACGGAGGTAGCCATGGCCACAGGTAGGCCCAGCGGCCGCAGGCAGCCCCAGTGTGCACAGGCAGCAGAAGTGAGCACAGGCAGCAGCTCCAAGCGTAGGCAGCCTCTGGTGCGCCTGCAGCTTTATGCTGCGATTTTTGCACGCCCAGGACCCACTGGCAGATCACTGGCCTTGAGGCACCAATTTTGAAAAACCCAACCAAGTTTTGCTGCCTGCCCCAGCAGAATCCTGCCAGCGGGAGTCCGAGATCGCAGTCCCTGCCACCTTTTGCTGCTGGCCCCGGGCAGGATCAGGCCCGCGGCCGGCAGGAGCAGAGTGGGGAGCTCAAGATCACACTATTTGCCACTTTCTCCCCCAATCCGGGGCAGGATTCGAAAAGTCCGATTTACCTGTTTTAGCAGCGGGATACAGAACCCCAAATCTTGAATCCTTGCCCATGGTTTGAGGATTCAAGGATTCGGTTGGCCCATCCCTACTTATTTCTAATGTTACTACAATAAAGGATACCATTCATTTTATAACTACTGAATTAACTTGAGTTGTCTGAAGTCACTGATAATAAAGAACACAGTACCATAAATAAACCATTTGGTTCTGAAGGTTTCCTTAAGTCCCTAACCCTTTGACACAAAAACTTTAAATGTTAGAGTAGGTGATAATGCCAGGGCACCTTATTAGGTGGGAACTGGAAAACCGGTCCAGTGAGAAGTAAGGGCCTGAGCTTTCATATGGAAAGGAATAGCTACCCACTTTGCATTGGCTATCTTTCCATGTTTGAAGGGATGTCATATAGAAGGTGGAGGGAACTTGTTTTCTGCTGTTTCAGAGACTAGACTAGAAAAGAGCATGAACCAAAGGATTCAAAGTACAAGAAAAACAGATGCCACCTAAACATTAGGAAGAATTTTGTTTTTACACTATAAATTGTTCAAGAGTGGAATATTGCCTTGGAGGATGGTGGATTCTCCTGAAAGATGGCCAATCATTCTCTGTTCAAAAACCTCAAACCAGGGGATGAATGGCCACCTTGTGTCTTCCTGTGTGGCAGGTGTTTGGACTAGACAGCCCTTGCACTCCCCTCCATCTCTGTTGCATGGGGCTGTGGTTGGCAGATCTTAGTAGAAACATGTTAGATTGCACTTACTTGAAAATGGCCGACCCCTGACTTCAGCTGATGCAAAAGAATAGATGAAGGTGGGGTGAATTGTTTGATCAAGATGCTGCATGCACCAAAGAAGAAGAAAGAGTTCCTGTCAAGTCATCAGGACCCCAGAACTCACAAGTCTGTGATACATAGTCCCAAAAAGGAAAAATGAAATCTGGTCAATCCCTCCCATTCCTTGCCTCCTTGGAAAGTGAGGGAAACACTGGTGATGTCCTCTGAGATCTCGAAGAACCTGGCCAGCAGAATGCCTCTGATCCTGCGAATGCTTCTTCCCTTCTTTCATGCCCATCAGCATCACCATTCATCTTGATCAAGAAAAAAAAATCACTGAAATTTGGCACAGTCTTTCTTTCTTTCTTTCTTTCTTTCTTTCTTTCTTTCTTTCTTTCTTTCTTTCTTTCTTTCTTTCTTTCTTTCTTTCGAGACTAGCACCGCCCTATTCACCCTCCTCCCACCCTTATGCCAGTGCTCCATCCCATCAGACTGCTTAAACTATCAGAGCTGCATGGTGATCAAAATCGCCTTCATCTGACAACTAAATATATCAGTGCCCTTGATGCCAACAGCTGCCCCCTCCAAGAAAAAGATTTTGTGGCTTTTTCATCACTATAGTGATAAACCTGGTAGCTACAGGGAATTACAGGGAATTACTATCTTCCCTAGAGAAGAAGAACTTCCCCACTGTTGTCCTTGAAGATGTTTTTTTTTTAGCCAAAAAACTTTTTATCCATCTTCCCCCAGTCATTTGGACAACCCAGGAACTATACCTTCCAATCTTGCCACTTTGCCTGAGACAACACTCTTAAGTGTCTCTCGTTCCACTTTTTGAGCTATCTTAAAAATGTCTCCATTTCTCTCTTCTCTTCCATGTCCCCTTTTTGTCCTCAGCTTACTTCAGTTGCAGCCAGCTGAATTCAAGGTACAGAAGTGGTCTATATTCAGTTAATTCAGTGGGGTGTGAGAACCAAAGGGAGTAGAATCTTGCTCTTCCCTGTAGGCTCAGACAAAGACAAACTGCTACAGACTAAATTAGCTTTTCTAAGTTTTCCTCATTCATAACTTTTGCCTTCTTGACCACACTCTGATATTGCTTCGCCAAATGTGTCCTGGTAGTCATCTGTGAAATGCTGGAAGGTATGAAAAACTGTTGTTGTTGTTTTTGTTTGTAAAATTTGTTCATTCATCAGGCAACAGGCTTCTAATAGTGAGTGCATAGCATATTTTTGTCCTTGACATGTCTTTTAGATGATTTGAAACTGTTTTAAGCCATGGACCTTTTTACATGACAGCTATTTTAAAACTGTTTTTTATTAACTTTTGTATTATGGTTTTTAGTTGTTCCTCCTTTTAAAGTTGTTCACAAGCTTCCATGGGTCCCTGGTTGGGAAAAAGGTAGAACAGAAATTAAACAGACAAATTAATATACAGCAGTTCTAGTGCTGAGATACCATTGCTTCATAGTTTGGGAACACAGGCATAGGCTCCCTGTTTTCTCCATGCTATTTGACACCGACATGAATCTAATTCCTATATTCAGCAATTCTTAAATCCAGAACCCACCTCCCTTTTTTTAAAGGGCCCTTCCACATAGTGAAGATTTATGACTTCCGTATCAGGGCAGAAATGAATCCATTTTGGGTTTAACTCTGACCTTCAAATGCAAGGTGCCAAACTTTTCGGGGGTGGTGGTTAAAGCTCAATACCTGTGAGAGTGTTTTTAAAGTGTGGACGGAAAGCTAAAGCAGGTTCACCACCCCAGAGATGTGGAAGCTACCAGCTGACATTGCTTCTGTGTAGAAGTTAAAGAGGCTGCAGCCCTAGGTACAAATAATAATTTGAGAGTCAGAAGCACAGATCTCCACAGGAACTAACTTTGTTCAGTTCAGCTGGCCACTCAAAAAACAAAAACAAAAAAAGGAAAGCTGAAACAGGATTATCGACAGTTATAGGCTATTATGTATTAATGGAATCTCCATGTTCAGAGGCACTGTACCCCTGAAAATCAGATATAGGAGAAACAGGAAGAAAGAGGAGGAGGAGAGAATCCTATCTCCACCAGGGTTTGGTGGCTCTGATACCAGTGGGACACTGAATCTTCTTTGGATGCATTCATCAGGACTGCCTGACTTTTGAGCAGGTTTGGTAGTCCCTCTCATATTAGTAGGGCAATAAATCTGCTCCAGGTGTTAAATCTGAACTTGAAAGATCTTATCCAAGACGGGAGACTTTATTCCCAGACATATGTTCAGTACACTGGATAGTTTCTTCAAAACAGGGGTCAGCAGCTGTGGATGTCTAGGGAGCTGAATTAGCTCTCCAGGGGACTTTGAAGGGCCATAGCCCTCTGTAACCCCCATTCTTGCATTTTTTTTTCTTTTTGGTTCCCAAATGACATGGAGTTATTCTAATAATGTTTCTGGGCCTTCCTCATAGAATCATAGAAATGTAGAGTTGGAAGAGACCCCAGGAGCCATCCAGTCCAACCCCCTGCCATGCAGGAACACCCTCAAAGCACTCCCAACAGATGGCCATCTAGCCTGTGCTTAAAAACTTCCAAAGAAGGAGATTCCACCACACTCTGAGGCAGCATATTCCACTGCCGGACAGCTCTGACCGTCAGGAAGTTCTTCCTGAGGTTCAGGTGGAATCTCCTTTCCTGCAGCTTGAATCCATTGCTCCTTGTCCTGGTCTCTGGAGCAGCAGTAAACAAGCCCTCTCCCTCCTCGACATGGCATCCCTTCAGATATTTAAACATGGCTCTCATGTCCCCTCTTAATCTTCTCTTCTGCAGACTAAACATACCCAGCTCTCTAAGTCTGTCCTCATAAGGCATGGCTTCCAGGCCTCTCACCATTTTGGTCACCCTCCTCTGGACTTGCTCCAGCTTGACCAGGTCCTTCTTGAATTGGGGTGCCCAGAACTGGACACAGTATTCAAGATGAGGTCTAACCAAAGCAGAGTAGAGTGGTACCAGTACCTCCCTCGATCTAGACACCATACTCCTATGGATGCAGCCGAGAATTGCATTGGCTTTCTTGGCTGTCTCATCACACTGCTGACTCATATTCAGCTTGTGATCTATTAAGACTCCTAGATCCCTTTTGCATGTACTGCTATCCAGCCACGTGACCCCCATCCTATATTTCTGTATTCCATTTTTTCTACCTAAGTGTAGGATCTTACACTTCTCTCTGTTAAATTTCATCCTGGGCTATTTCACTTCCTTTTTCAAAACAGACCTCTCCTGGGAATAAAGCCATGGTAGAAAATACCCCCCACACCCCTTAGAGGGCAATTTGGAGAATTTTGGAGGATGATTTTGCAAATTTCTTTAACTCTGTGTGGCTAACAGACTTCCAAATGTGGTGGGAACACCCTCTACAACCCCACAGGGTATTTTGGAGCAATTATATTTTTTACTCTGGGTCCACAAAAGTGGCCCAGAGGGTTTCATGCAGCCTGTGGGATGTTCTTTGTCCATCCTGCTTTAAATTTTGGGCAAAAACATAGACTGGTGACATCACTGCACTGACATGGGAGATAGCAATTTCCAATGCTTGTCTCAATAGTGTGCTTCTGTGCTGCAGAAGCATTGGGTCACCCTGGGAACTGCATGAAGGATTAGACGGAACATTGATTTTTAGCCACCCGGGCATTCTTGTATTCTGGTCAGCCAGCTCGCATTGACCTCAGAAGGCATCAGAAGGGGTTGCTGCAACCACTGGTAGCCCAGCATTGTTAGTAAAGCCAAATCCATTTGAGGCCATGTGTGGTTTTCTCTTCACATTAGACCAAAAGGAATGGTGTTGGCTATTTAGTATTGGAAGATCCCTGTGGTTAGTAAACCTCAAGTCAGTTGAAGTCAGGCAGTTGGCTTTCAGAGATTTCCTCATCCTTTGCTTCCTCTTTCTCCTTCAGTAACTCTTCTTGCTACAACCTGAACTTTTCTTTATTCCAGCTGTTACCAATTTTTTAAAATTCAGAAGAATTACCTGCTCTCAGTGCCACTGACATGTCTGGCAAGGAATTCTTGCACATGTGCTCTGAATCTGCAGTGTATTCCAGTGTAGAAAGGTGTGCCTGTCCATTTGGGCAGATGATGTTGAAAAAGTGCTTTTAGCATATTGTTTGTTATTATTGTTTTTCTTAAATTGCTTCTGACTTATAGTGGCCCTAAGGTACCATGAGCATTTCTGGAGTTGAGAGTGTGTGATGTACCGAAAGTCAACGAGTGGGTTTCCATGACCAAACATGGAATCAGACCTTGGTCTCTAGGGACATAGTCCAATACTCAGACCACTATGTCACACTTGTCACAGTCTTGCCTAATAATACCATCACAACCATATAAAGTCCAGAATCCTTTGTCCTCCTGTGGAAATCTCCATATTCGGTTCATACCTGCAGAAGCGGAGCTGTGCATGCAGTGCCATTGTACAAGCAGGGACACATGTTCATTTGGTTGCACATTCAGTTGTACAACATTTTTTGCCCTTCAGCACATAGAACAGTTAAGTGCTTAACTCCAAATGCTATATAAACCTGATGTAAGATCTCAGCCAATGTGAAAATAAAACAGAATGAGAAATGGGGCCATTTCATACAACACAGTTACAGCACTAAGGCCCTTTCTGCATGTGGGAAAGGAACCACGAAAAAATGCTACTCACCAAACTTCTTCAGTGTCTGGGCGAGTCCATCGGGATGAGGAGCAGTGCGAGCTCGTCGCTCTGCTCTGCTCTGGCATCCAAAATGGTGGCTTCCAGTCGGTGGAGGATCTCCACCAACCGAAGAAGCTCGTCAGCCTAAAGCCCGCCCCCGGCAGATCTGCAGGCATTCACTTGTATGCGCCTGCAAATCTGCACTGGAGCGCGGGGGACGGAGTGACATGCATGCTCCATGCTTTTTAAAAACCTCTAAAAAGAGGCTTTTAAAAAGCACGCTGCACAACCAGTTCCGGTCGCTCTGAACCAGACTGAGGTGCAGAACTACAAAAAGTAGTCCGCCCCAGTCCACTCTGCGGTGCAGAAGACCTCCCTTGGAGGTTGCTCTGCACCGTTTTAATAGCCCCGTGCGGAAAGGGCCCTAGATTCCACCGGAACTGCCTTGGCTGCATCCTATGGAATTCTGGGATTTGTAGTTTGGTTAGGCAGTACAACTCTCCTGGCTGAGAATTTTAAAAGTCCTTCCCTAAACTCCCTAAATACATCCCTGAATCTATAGGACATTGCTATGGCACTTAAAGTGGAACAATAACATAGCAAGTGTGACAGAGTCCCAAACTGATGAATGCACATCTGTCTTC
Source organism: Iguana delicatissima (assembly GCA_948472985.1). Lineage (NCBI taxonomy): Eukaryota > Metazoa > Chordata > Lepidosauria > Squamata > Iguanidae > Iguana > Iguana delicatissima. Next base: position 5,601 of record CAOKZL010004833.1, on the reverse strand, counting down.
CAGACATGTCCTAGGTCTAGACTCAAAGAACTCCATGCTAGGTTCACCTCAGGGTCAAACTAAGTTGGAAATAACTTGAAGGCACACTACAGCAGCAACAACAACAACAACAACAAGCTAGAATGCAGTGGGAAACGAGGAAGACCACATTACAGATGGATAGACTCAATCAAGGAAGCTACAGCCCTGAATTTGCAAGACCTGAACAGGGGGATTTATGATGGGGCAACTTGGTGGTCTGATTCATAGGGTCAACATAAGTGAAAATTGACTTGACAGCAGTTAACAACAACAGCAAGAACAACAATATGTTTGAGTGAATGTAGGCAACGTAATATCATCATCATCATCATCATCTTTATTTCTACCCCGCTTTTCTCCTCGAGAGGACTCAAATACTCAAAGTCATTAATGTTTCTGATTGAAACACAAGGAGCTTCTCTTCTGAGTCCCCTCTTAAATAAGGCACACACAAATTTCACTGGAAGTTTATTTGGATTCAGAAAGCGACAAGATGAAGGAAAAGCAGATAGTTTAACCAGAAATATTACTATTGGAAGCACACTGACAGCCACAATTATTTATTATACTTTCAGAGGCACTGACTTCAGTCTGTCATACAGCAAGTAACACAAATTAGAATTAACCTTAAGACTTCTGAGTAGATGCCATGATCACCCAATGATAAGACACCATTGCAGTTCAAGAAAATAAATTTTAAGTTGTCTACCTCATCACACTACTTAAACAGTCAGAGCTGCATGGTGATCAGAATGGCCTTCACCTGACAACTCAAGACATCTGTGCCCTTGATGCCACCAGCTACTGTCCCACCAAAAAAAAAAAAAAAAATGGGCTTTTTCATCACTGTAGTGACAAACTTGATAGTTGCAGGGACTCAATAAGGGATTACTATGTTTTCAAGACAATAAGAACTTGACCACCGTGTTACCCTGTGTACTGGGGGTCCGCGAGGGACTCCAAATGTGCTCAAATATTGGTGGGGAAAATTAGCTCAGAGCACAAGTTAGCAAAACGAGAGGCAGGGCAATGCAGCGGAATCTTTAAATCCAGTGTCTATGGGGTCAGGCCAAGTCAAGAAGCACAATACAAAAAATACAAAAGTAGTCTCCACTCACTTGATTGAGTTGGGTGAGAGGACCAAAAGGACTGGATCCTTGCTCTTCGCCAAAAGCAAACTGCTGCAGCCTGGATTAGCTTGTGTGAGTTCTCATTTGTAACTTTTGCTTTCTTGACCGCACTTTGATATTGCTTAGCCACATGTGTCCCAGTTTTCATCCACGAAATTCTGGAGGGTATGAAAAATAGTGGTGGTTTTTAAAATTTGTTGATTCATCAGGCAAAAGGCTTCTAATGGTTTGTGTGTACTGTATTTTTGCCACTGACATGTGTTACTGCAGTTTAGGCCTACCTGGTGATAGCACCTGATATCCTGTGATATCATAATTCGGCCTTATTCTACCACCCTTCTCCACGTGTTTGTGAGGCCCCCGGACAAGCACGAAACTAGGCTCGGCACTTAACTGATGAAATATTCTCAAACAATACAGGCAAGCCAGAAATAGCCAGATCACAGCTTCAGGAACCTCCCCGGCAAATACCACATTATGTATGTGCGCTACTTACAAAAGGCTCCCTGCCCCGAGCAGGCAACTTGACAAAGGCTGAACCATCCACTGTCAAGTGTTGTGTATTTACATACTGGCTACACCATTGTTAATTCAGCTCTGAGTCCATCATGCTAAATTGTGACCTTTCAGAGACATTGTCTCGCACCCAAAACTCATTGTTGTCCCTGAGTAAGGCATAGCCTGCAGTCACACTTCTCCCTATAAAACCCCTGATTCCGAGACCTTCCTCAGATTGCTCCCGAATTCCAGACCGCCTTGCTGCTGCTTTGCTTGGCGAGCTTCCCCTCAGCTCCACGTGCTGAGCCACACCGAACCCCAGCATCACTCTCTATCTTCTTCCGGGCTTCAGGAACAGGTTTCGTATCACCTAAACCAACTATCCCTCTGAAAATCCCGCTATCTTACACATACCTTTATTTTCCTTAGTTTTCTGTGTGCGTGTGTTGCTTACATTGTGTGCCTGTATTTAATAAAGATCATTCATTAGTTTCAAACCGGTCTGCCTCTTGACTTGGCCTGACCCTGTAAACATTGGGTTACAAGATCCTGCTAAGTTACCCTGCCTCTCATAACGCTAAAGTGGTGCTCTGAGCTAATTTTCCCCACCTATAATTGAGTACATTTTGGTGTCCCTCCCGGGACCCCCAGTAAACAGGGTAACACATGTCTTTTAGGTGATCTGATATTGTTTTAAATCATGGGCATTTTTACATGATAGCTAATTTAAAACTGTGTATTTGTTATCTTCTGTACATTCAGGCTTTTAGTTGTTCATCCTCTTTCCGGGCTATTTCAGGCCCTGTACCATGGGGGTTTGCATACCTTTGCAATCAACCATGTTGAAACTTTGCAGCAGTTGCAATATTTTCTGCTTCTGGCTAAGCAGAAATACTTTCTCTGTTCTCTATACCTCAATACCCAGGTACTGTTTAATGAGTCCCAGGTCTTTGATTTGGAACTTTTTACCCAGTTCCTTGGCAAACCTTGTTACCTGTTCCTTTGTTGTTGTTACTAAACACAAGTCATCAATAAAGGCTATCAAAACTTCAAGGTCTTTCCCAGAAGCTTTGGTGTAAACACGCAGATCTGCCACACTCTGCTTGAAACCCAACCCCTGAAAACCTCCTTCCAGGCACTTGTTCCAGGAATGGGCAGACTGTTTGAGCCCATAGATGGCTTTGTTTAACCTGTATATTAGATTTGGTTTACCAGTCTCATACCTTGGCACCTGCTGCATATAGATGGATTCTCATAACTCCGCATTGAGATAGGCTGTTGTGATATCAAAGTGGTGTACCAATGCATTTCTCTGTGCTGCCAGAGCTAATACCAGCCTGATACTCTCACTTCTGGCAGTTGGTGCAAAAATTTGATCAAACGACTAGTTTTTCCTCTGTGAACAACCTTGAGCCACAAGCCTGACTTTGTGTTTTACCTCCCCCGAAGCCAGAGGTTTGAGTTTGTACACCCACCGGCACCCACTGGAGTCACACCTTCTGGCACCTTACACAAAGTAAATACCTCATGTTTGTGCATGGATTCCATTTCCTGGTCCATGGCATCGAACCAGCAGTCAGCCTGTGCCTTAGGCGAACTCACAACATCTTCAAAGGTTTCAGGCTCACAGGAAACTTAGCAAACCCTCACACTGTTTTGCGCCACAAACCTCTGTGGAGGAATGACTTTTGTTTTCCTCTCAGACCACCTAGGAATTTGTAACTCCCCCTCATCATCTGAAGATCTGCCTCTTTTCTGGCCAGGTTTCTCCTCCCCATCAGACTGCTCTGCACTCTGAGACGCTTGTCCTAGCTCAGTTTCGGTCTCCTCCTTCTGCTTAACCCTAGGAGGGCTCACTGCAGGAGAAGAAGGCTATGCTGTGCTCTCAGCATCTCTTTCATTACTAATTGGAAGGAGCACCTCAGAATTTGCATGTACGTTTTTCCAATTACTGTGCTCTTCAAACTGAGCATTTCGGGATATCACCACCCTTCCATTACAGAAGTTGAACTGATAACCTCTGGAGGTGTTGTTATCCTGTTTCCTGGGGTCCCGTGAGGGACTCCAAACATGTTCAAATATTAAGTGGGGTAAATTAGCTCAGAGTACTAGTTAGCAAAATGAGAGGCAGGGCAACGCAGCGGAATCTTTAAACCCAGTGTCTACGGGGTCAGGCCAAGTCAAGAAGCACACCAAATATGAAATAATAACTGTGATTTTATTAAATACAAGCAAACAGTGTATGCAACACACTCACACAAGTAACTATAGAAAATAAAGGTGGTAGCGGTATAGAGGATTTTTAAAAAGGATTGTTGAATTGGGTGATACTACACCTGTCTGTAGTCTGGGGAAGGTCGCTGCGGAGGTCCGTAATTGCACAGTCTCGGACTGAGACTGAGAGGAAAGCTCGGCGGACAAAGCAGCAGCAAGGCGGGATGGAAGTTCAGATTGATCCCATGAAGGTCTCGGAATCAGGGGTTTTTATAGGGAAAATATGACTGTAGGCTAGTCTGTACTTGGGAAAGAACAATGAGGTTTGGGTGTGAGACAATGTCTCCGAAAGGTCAGAATTTAGCATGATTGAGCTAGTTCCGAATTGACAATGGAATGGCCAGTATGCAGATGCAGCGTGCTTGACAGTTAAGCGTCTAGCTTGTTAAGTTGCCTGCTCGGGGCAGGGGGCTCTTTGTATTAGCGTGCATCTTTAATGAGGTGTTTGTCTAGGAAGGTCTCCTAAAGCAAAGATCTGGCTGGGTCTGGCCTACCTGGGTGGAGAAAGGAATGTTCAGCAATCAATGGCCATGCCTAGTTCTGTGCTTGTTTGGGGGCCTCACAAACAGTTGGCCGAGGGTGGCAAAATGGGGCCAAATTGTGATACCAAACGATATCTAATATCTTCCGAAGCCAGGCCAGTTCACGGTGATAACAATCCCCTCCCAAAATGGGCAATTTGAAACAAATTGAACATTTTCCAATTAAACATTTTAACGTAAATTTAGTGTCGAATAGGGGTCTGCCAGCACAGATGTAGCATCATACCATGGGCCATGGGGATTTTTCAGGGGGCACAAAGGGTTTCTATCTCATAAAAACATTCCTATCTACATTCCTCAACCTAAACACATTCACACAAACATACACAATAGCAATGAGCAGTAGGCTATGAGTAATGAGCAATGAACAATAAACAGTGAAGGAGCCCTCCCATCAATGGAGAAATGCACTGTAGTGAGGCAAAATGAGATAAGCAATGAAATACTGTAAATCCAATGCAGGGTCTGGCAATGAAGGCAATCCTATGAGCAATCAGTTCAATGAGGGAACGAGAGTTCATAGTCCAGGAGAGGTGTGATACAAGCAAAAGTCGCTTCACACCCCCTCCCCCGGAAACAGGAAAAGTCTTGTAGCTGGAACCGATGAGCAAAAGACAGAGTTCATCCAGGTAGTGGAGCAAGAACGGCAACAAAATGTCCAAGTTCGTAGGCAATTTAGCTAGGGAACGCTAACTCCTTGCAGGAGCCAGCTTGCAAAGCGTTGGCAACAGGAATAGTCCAAGCGGCAAAAGTTCTTTAAAATCTGGGATACTGGCAAGATAGTCCATACAGTCTGTTGGGGAGTGGCTGGATAGCTTCGCCTGGGGTCCCCAACTGCAGCAGCGGGATCAGGTTGTCATCTCGGGCCTGGCTTTCGGCTGGAATGGTGATGTCTCAGCATTCACCACCCCCCACGGTACCTGGGGGTGGTGGACGAGTCCGGAGGTGGTCCCGGCTCTCGGGAACCATCAACCTGTTGCTCATGTAGGAAAAGCTGACACGGTTGATAGCCAATGCAATTAACAAATGCAAATAAATGGCAAGGAGCCCACTGGGTATTGGGTTTGGAGTGGAAAGCCAATTATACGGGGATGATGGGAGCCTCAGTTGGTGTTAACAGGACGCCAGGCTAAGTT
>CAOKZL010004832.1:0-10721 GCA_948472985.1 Iguana delicatissima | reverse complement strand
TTTTTTTTTTTGGGGGAAAATTTTTTTTTTTGGGGGTTTTGGGGTTTTAAATTTTTTTTTTTTTTTTTAAAAAAAAAAAAACCCAAGTTTTTTTCCCCCCCCCTTTTTTAAAAAAAAATTTCCCCCTTTTTTTTCCCCCGGTTGTTTTTTTTTTTTTAAAAATTTTTTTTTCCCAAATTTTTTAAAAATTTTAAGGAAACGGAAAAATTTGGAAAAAGGGGAAAAAAATTTGGTTTTTCCTTTTTTTTTTTTTGGGGGGTTTTTTTTTTTTAGCCCCCAAAAAAAATTTTTTTTCTTTTTTTTCAAAAAAATTTTAAAAATTTTTTCCCCTTTTTTTTAAAAAAATTTTTCCTTGGGGTTTTAAAAACCCCAATTTTTTTAAAAAAATTTTTTTCCAAAATTTTTTTAAAAAAGGGGCCCGGGAAAAAAAAAAAAGGCCCAAATTTTTTAAATTCGCCTCTGCAAAAAAAAAAAAAAAAAAAAAAAATTTTTTTTTTCCCCAAAACCCCCAAACGGGTTTCCCAAAAAAAATTTTTGGTTTTAAAAAAAAAACCCGGATTTTTTTAAAAAAAAAAAAAAAAAAAAAAAAAAAAACCCCCCCCCTTTTTTTAAAAAAAATTTTTAAATTTTTTAAAATTTTTTTAAAAAATTTTTTAAAAATTATTTTTTTTTTAAACTTTTTTTTTTTTCCCCCCTTTTTTTTAAAAAATTTTTTTTTTAAAAAAAAAAAATTCTTTTTTTTCCCCCAAAAAAAAACCCCCCTTTAAATTTTTTTTAAAAAAACCTGTAAAAAAAATTTTTTTTAAAAAAAAAAAAAAATTTTAAAAAAAAATTTAAAAATTAAAAAAGGGTTTTAAAAAATTTAAAAAAAAAAAAAAGAAATTTTTTGGTTTTTAAAAAAAACCCCAAAAAAATTTTTAAAAAATTTTTTTTAAATTTGTTTTTTTTTTTTTGGCTTTTTTTTTTTTTTCTTTTTTTTTTTTTTTAAACCCCCCTTTTTTTTTTTTAAAAAAAAAACCCTTTGGGGGGTTTTTAAAGGGGGGGCCCCCCGGGCCCCCCCGGGGGGGGGGGGGGCCCAAAATTCTGGCCCCCCAAAAAACCCCTTTTAAAAAAAAAGGGAAAATTTTTTAAAAAATTTTAAAAAAAAGGGGTTTTTTTTTTTCAAAAAAAAAAAATTTTTTTGGGGGTTTTTAAATAAAAAAGGGGTTTTTTTTCCCCCCTTTTTTTTTCCCCCTTAAAAAATTTTAAAAAAAAAATTTTTTTTTAAAGGGAAAAAAAAAAAGGGGAAAAAAAGTTGGGGGGGGTTTTTTTCCCCAAACCCCTTTTTTCCTGGGGCCCTTTAAAAAAGGAAAAATTTCCCCTTTTTTTTTTTTTTTTTTTTTAAAAAAAAAATTTTTTTTAAAAAATTTTTTAAAAAAACCCTTTTTAAAAAAAAAAATTTTTTTTTTTAATAAAAAAAAAAATTTTTTTTTGGAAATTTAAAAAAAAAACCCGGGGGGGGGGTTTTTTTTTTTGGGGTTTTTTTAAAGTAAAAAAAAAAGGGGGGGGGTTTTTTTGGGGGAAAAAAACCGGGGAAAAAAAAGGGGGGAAAAAAACCCTTTGGGTTTTTTTGAAAATTTTAAATTAAAAACTTGTGGGGGGCGGGGAAAAATTTTTTTTTTCAAGTCAAATTTAATTTGAAAGGGGAAATTTTTTTTTATTAGAGATGTCCACAAGAGGAAAAAGTCCGCTTTTAAAAAAAAGCTAAAAATCCTCCTTAAATAGGATTTATTTTCCCCCTTCCCATTCTTATTAATCCCTTCAAAAAATTTCCACGAATTATTTTGCAGTTTAAAATTAAACCCAAATTTGAAACAACCAGCTTCCAATTCGTAAATAAATTTTCTTATCAAAAAAACTTTTTTCAAAAACTAAAACCCTTTCACCCCTTAAAACCCAAACCCTTTGTTTTACTAACCATTTTAGATTTCTTACGTGATATAAAAGGAAGGCATTTTTTTGAGGGATAAACAAATTCTGTTTGCTTTTTCCCCTTTGTTTTCCCCCATCTTTTAAAGGCCTTAAATATTAAATCCAAAATTTTTAAATTTTGGGCAACATTCCATTTTTCACCTTTTTCCCTAAGCAAGAAAACAAATGAATGTTGTAAAATTATGAGAATAGAATTTAATTTTTCCTTCTCATCCCATAAAAAACCCCAAAAACTAATTTGTTTTCTTGAAATTCTGAAAATAATTGGACTGTCCGGGGAAATGGTTTGAACGGGAAATCTAAAAAATCTAAAACCTAATTGGGGGGACCTTGGGGATAAAACTAAACCTTAAAAGATAATGTCTAAAATTTGAAAAACCCATAGGGCCCTTGTTCCTAATGAAAAACTGAAACCAAAACAAAAACCAAACAGTCTCAAAATTTTATTCCATACACTTTCTATTATATAATAATACAATTCTTTCCACGGGAAAATGCCTTTTAAATTTTATTTTTTTTTTTTTATTTTATTAAAAGTTTAAAGTTTGAATTTTTAAATATGTTAATTTCACCTTAATATAAAATTCTTTTTGGGGTTCAAAAAAGGGTTTATTTAAATTTTTACGGGCTTATTAAATTTGTTTTTTTATGGAATCCTTTCATTTTGGTTGAAAGGTTAAGAAAAATTCAAAGAAGAAATCAAAATTTTATTTATATCAGGCATTTAAACAATATTTTAGAAAAAATTGAAGATTTTAACTGTTTTTCCCCGAATTTTTCTATTAAGATTATTTAATTTATGAATTTTATTTTTAATCCCTTTTTACAAAATGATCAGGATTAAGAAAAAAATTTATTTTTTTTGTGAATTTTTTAGAAATTAAAAAAAATTAATAAATTTTCTTTTTTAAAAATTAGATTCATTAGGGTTTAATAAAACCCCCAATTAAAAAAAATTTTAATAAAAATTAGCTTTAAACTGAAAGTTCCGGGAAATTAAATACCAAGGGATCATTTGGTATAATTTGAATATAAATTGAAAGAAGACAATTTTTGAAAATCTGCAATGGTTGGGAATTTAATCAAAAAAAATTCCCCAAAAATGAATTATTTTTAAGCAGAATGTTAATTAGGTTGGTTTGAATTTGGGGAAATTCTTTGGAAATTTATGAAAAATGGGCCTTGAAAAAGGAAACCACAAATGTTGAATTGGGAGCCAAATTATTTGCAAGTTCGGTTGAAATATAGGGTTTTAATTTTTCAAGAGTCAGGGAAAAAAGGAAACAAAAGCAAAATCCTCAAATATTCTTTTAGCCAAAAAAAAAATTTTACCAAGTTAAGGAATGGATCAATTATTTAACCATGTCAATTATTGGAAGGGTTTTCCTTTTAAACTTTTTTAATTGGTTTTTACGTGGAGCTCTTTTTAATAGCCTTTTCATTTATTGGATTTTGAAAGTAAAGGGTTAAATTCGTTCATTTTTTTATTTTTGTAATTAAGGGAAACAATTTTTTGTTTAAGGGACCCTGATTAATTATAATTAAATTTGGGAAATAAATCCTTTAGAAAGGAGAAAAAAGGGGTAATAACCCTTAAGTGCTTCATACAAAAGTGGAAATAAATCTCAAGTTTTTCAAAAAATTTCTGAAAATTTAAAAAATTTTTTAAATTTTTTTTCCCCCCTTCTTTTTTTTTTTTAAAAAAAAAACCCCAAACCCTTTTTTAAAAAAAAGGGTTTTTGGGTTATCCCCTTCCCCCGGGGGGCCCCCCCCCTTTTTTTAACCCCTTTTTCCGGAAGGGGTTTTTTTTTTTGGTTATCCCCCCCCCCAAAAAAAAAATTTTTTTTGGGGTTTAAAAAAAAAACCCCAAAAAAGGGGTTTTTTTAAAAGGGGTTTCCAAAATTTAATTTAAAAATTTTAATTTTTTTTTGGGGGGTTTTTTTTAAAGTTTTTTAAAAAAGGGGAAAAAAAAAACCCAAATTTTTTTCCCTAAAAAAACCAAAAAAAAAAAAAGGAAAAAAATTTTTTAACCCCCCAAAAAAATTTTTTAAAATTTGGAATTTTTTTTGGGTTTTTGGGGTTTTTTTTAATTTTTTTTTTTTTTTTTTTTTTTTTTGGGGGGGGAAAAAAAAAAATTTTTTTTTTTTTTGGGGAAAAAAATTTTTTTTTTTTAAAAAAAAAAACCCCTTTTTTTAAAAAAAATGTTTGTTTTTTTTTTTTGGGGGGGGAAAAAACCCGGGAAAAAAAAAAACCCTTTTCCCAAAATTTTTGGCCCCCCCTTTTTTTTTTTTTAAAAAGGAATTTTTTTTTTTAAAAAAAAGGCCAAAAAATTTCGGAAAAAAAAAATTTTAAAAAAAAAAAAAAAGGTTTTTTTTTTTCCAAAAAAAAAAAACCCCCCCTTTTTTTTAAAATTTTATTTGGGAAAAAAACCCAAAAAAAACCCCCCAAAAATTTTAAAAAAAAAGGGGTTTAAAAAAAAAATTTTTAAATTTTTTTTAAAAAAAAAATTTTCCCCAAAATTTCGGGGAAAAAATTTTTTTCCCAAAAAAAAAAAAAAAATTTTTTTTTACGTTTTTTGGGGAAAAAAAGGGTTTTTTTTTTTTTTTGGGGGGAAATTGTGTTTTTTAAAAAAAAAAGGGTTTTTTTAAAAAAAAAAAATTTTTTTTAAAAGGGGGCCTTTTTTTTTTTTTTAAAAAAAAAAAAAGAAAAAAATTTTTTTAATTTTTTTTTTCCCCCAAAAAATTTTTTTTTGGGGGGGGTTTTAAAAAAAAAAAAAAAAAATTTTTTTTTTTGGGGGGAAAAAAAAAAAATTTTCCCCCCGGGGGGGGTTTTTTTAAAAAAAAAAATTTTTAAAATTTTTTCTTTTTTTTGGGGGGGCCCCCCTTTTTTTTTAAAATTTCCCCTTTGGGGGGCCAAAGGGGGAAAAAAAAAAAAAGGGGGGCCCAAAAAAAAACCCCGGGGGTTTTAAAAAAAATTTTGGGTTTTTTTTTTTTTCCCCCCCCCCCGGGGCCGGGCCCCCAAAACCTAAAAACCAAAATTTTAAAAACCCTTTCCCTTTTTATTTTGGGTTTGGGGGGGGGGAAAAAAGGAAAAAAATTTTAAAACCAAAGCTTTTAATTTGGGAAAAAAATTTTTTGGGTTTTTTTTAAATGAGGAAGAAAAAAAAAAATTTTTTAAAAAAAAAGGGGGAAAAAAAAAAAGGGGGGAAAAAATTTTTTTTTTTTGGGGGGGGCCCCTTTTTTGGGGGGCGGACCTTTTTTTAAAAATTTTTTTTTTAAAAAGGGGGGGTGAAAAAAAAAAGGGAAAAAAACCCCCCCAAAAATAAAAAATTTTTTTTTTGGGGGGTTTAAAAGGGAAATTTTTTTTTCCCCCCTAAAAAGGCCCCCCCAAAAATTTTTTTTTTTGTAAAAATTTTTAAAAAAAAAAAAGGGGGGGAAAAAAAATTTTTAAAACCCAAATTTTTTTTTTTTTTCCCCTTTTAAAAACCCAAATTTTTTTTTTTAAAAAAATTTTGGTTAAAAAATTTTAAAAAACCCCCTTTTTTCCCCTTTTTTTTTTTCCCCCCCAAAAAAAAAATTTTTTAAAAATTTTTTTTTTCCCTTTTTTAAAAAAAAAAGGGCTGGGGGTTTTTTTCCCTAAAACCCCCCTTTTTTTTTTTTCCCCCAAAAAAAGGGGGGAAATTTTTTTTTTTTTTAAAAAATTTTTTAAAAAAAAAATTTAAAACCTTTTTGGTCCGAAAAAAAAAAAATTTTTTTTTAAATTTTTTTAAAAAAAATTTTTTTTTCCGGGGGGCCCCAAAAAAGGGGAAAAAAAATTTTTTAAATTTTTTTTTTTCCCCTTTTAAAAATTTTTTTTCCCTTTTTTTTTGCCCCAAAAAAAAAAAGGGGAAAATGGGGGGAAAAAATTTTGGGGTTTTTTTTTTGGGGAAAAAAAAATTTAATTTTTTTTTTTTTTTTTCCCCTTTTTTAAAAATTTTTTTTTTCCGAAAAAAAAAAAAATTTAAAAAAAAATTTTTTTTAAAAAAAAAAAAAAAGGGTTTTTTTTCCCAAAAAAAGGGGGTTTTCCCCCTTTTTAAAAAAACCCGGGCCCCCCCAAAAAAAAAGGGGGGGTTTTAAAAAAAAAATTTAAATTTTTAAAAAAAAAGGGTTTTTTTCCCCCCCAAAAGGGGCAAAAAAAAAAATTTTTTTTTTTTTTTTTAAAAAAAAAAAATTTTTAAAAAAATTTAAAAAAAAAAGGGGAAAATTTTTTTTAAAAAAAATTTTTTTTCCCCAAAAATTTTTTTTTGGGGTTTTCCCTTTTAAAAACTTTAAAAATTTTTTTGTTTCCCCCCCAAAAAATTTTTTTTTTGGGGAAAATTTTTAAAAAAAAATTTTTTTTAAAATTTTTTCCTTTTTTTGGGGGGCCAAAAAAAAAAGGGGGGGAAAAAAAAAAAAAAATTTTTTTTTTTTTAAAAAAAAAAATTTTTTTGGCCCCTTTTAAAAAAAAAACTTTTTTAAAGGGAAACCAAAAAAAAGGGGAAACCCCCCAAACCCAAAAAAAAAATGGGGGGGTTTTTCCCCCCAAAAAAGGGGTTTTAAAAACTTTTGAAAATTTTTTAAAAAATTTTTTTTTTTTTTTTTTCCCCCCCCCCCCAAACCTTCCCCCCAAGGTTTTTTTTTTTGGGGGAACCCCATTTGAAAAAAACCCCCCCCGGGAAAATTTTTTTTTAAAAAAAACCCCGGAAATTTTTTTGGGGGTTTTTAATTTTTAAAAGGGGGTTTTGGAAAATTTTTTAAAAGGGTTTTTTTTTTTTAAAAAAAATTTTTTCCCCCCCCGGGGTTTTAAATTTAAAAAAAAAAAAATTTTTTTTTAAATTTTCCCCCCCCCCAAAAAAACCCCCAAAAAAAAAAAAAAAATTTTTTTTTTTTTTTTAAAAAAGGGCCCCCCCCCCTTTTTTTTTTGGAAAATTTTTAACCCCCCTTTTGGGGGTTTTTTAAATTTTTTTTTTTTTAAAGGGAAAAAACCAATTTTCAAGAAAAAGGGGGGGGGAAAAAAAACCCTTTTTAAAAAAAAACCCCAAAAAAAAAAAATTTTGGGTTTTTTTTAAAAAAACGGATTTTTGGTTTTAAAAAAAAGCCGGGGAAAAATTTTTTTAAAAAAAAAAACCCCCCCTTTTTTTCCCTAATTTTTTTTTTTTAAAAAAAATTTTTTTTTTAACCCGGGGGGTTTTTTTAAAAAAGGGGGGTTGTTTTCCGGTTTAATTAAAAAAAATTAAAAATTTAAAAAAAAAAAAAAAAAAAATTTTTGGGGGGAAAAAAAATTTTTTTTTTAAAAAAAAAAAAAAAAAAATTTTTTTTAATTTTGGGGGGGTTTTTTTTAAAACCTTTTTTTTTTTAAAAAAAAAAAAAAAAAAAAAAAAAAATTTTAAAAAATTTTGGGGGGGAAAATTTGGCCCCCCTTTTTTTTTTCTAAAAAAATTTTTTTTTTTTGGGTTTTTTTTCCCCCCCAAACTTTTTTTTTTTAAATTTTTAAAGGAAGTTTTAAACTTTTCTTTTAAAATTTTTTTAAACCCAAAAAAAAAAAAAAGGGGGGGTTTTTTTTTTTTTTTTTTAAAAAAAAAAATTTTTTTTTTTAAAATTAAATTTTTGGGGGGAAAAAAAAAAACCCCCCCAAAATTTAAAAAAAAAAATTTTTTTTTGGGGGGGTTTTAACCCCCCGGGTTTTTTAAAAAAAAAAAAAAAAAAAGGGGGAGCCCCAAACAAAAAAAAAAGGGGGGTTTAAATTTTTTTTAAAAACCCTGAAAAAAAAAAAACCCGGGGCAAAAAAATTTTTTTTTTTAAACCCTTGGGGGGTTTTTTTTAAAAAAAATTGGGGGAAAAATTTTTTTTTTTCCGTTTTCACCCCCAAAAAAGGGGGCCCCCTTTTTAAAAAAAATTTTTTAAAAAACCCAAAAAAAAAAAAAAAAAAATTTTTTTGGGTTTTCCCCCCTTGGTTTTTTTTTTCCCCCCAAAAAATTTGTTGTTAAAAAAAAAAATTTTTTTAAAATTTTTTTGGGGGGGGGAAAAAAAAATTTTTTTTTTTTTGGGGTTTTTTTTTTTTTTTTCCCCCTTTCCCCAAAAAAAAACCTTTTTTTAAATTTAATTTTAAAAAATTTTTTTTAAAGGTTTGGTGTTTTGAAAAAAAAAAAATTGAACCAAAAAAATTTTTAAAAAAAATTTTTTTAAAAAATTTTTTTTTAAAAATTTTTTTTAAAAGGGAAAAAAAAAAAAGAAAAAACCCCCCCCAAAAAATTTTTCCAGTTTTGGGGAAACAAAATTTTGGGGGTTTTTTGGGAAAAAAAAATTTTTTTTTTTTTATTTTTTTTAAAGTAAAAAAAAACCCGGTTTTTTTTCCCCCTTTAAACCCCAACCAAAAAATTTTAAAACCCCAAAAAAATTTAAAAATTTTTTTTTTTTTTTAAAAAACCCCCCCAAAAAAAAAAAAATTTTTTTCCCCCAAAATTTTTTAAAAGGGGTTTAAGGGGGGGGGGTTTTTGGGGGGGAAAAAAAAAAATTTTTTAAAAACCCCGGAAAAAAAAAAAAAATTTTAAAAATTTTTTTTAAAAAAAACCCTTTTTTAAAAGGTTTTTAAAAAAATTTTTTTAAATTTTAAAAAAAAAACCTTAAAAAAATTTAAAAAAAAAAAAAAACCCCCGGAAAAAGAAAAAAAAAAAAAAAAAAAAACCTTTTTAAATTTTTTTTAAAAAAAAAAAGGGATTTTTTTAAATTTTAAAACCCCGGGAAATTTTTTTTTCCCCTTTTTTTAAAAAAACCCCAATTTTTTTTTTTTAAAAAATTTTTTTAAAAATTTTTTTTTTTTTTTTTAAAAAAAAAATTCCCCAATTTTTGGGGGGGGGGTTCCCTTTTTTAACCCCCCCCAAAAAAAATTTTTTTGGGGGAAAAATTAAAATTTTTTCCCCAAAAAAAGGGGCCCTTTTTTTTAAAATTTTTTTTAATTGTTAAACCAAAATTTTTTTACCCAAAAAAATTTTTTTTTTAAAAAATTTTCTTCTTTCCTTTTTTAAAACATTTTTTTAAAAAAAAAAATTTTCCAAAAAAATTTTAAAAAAAATTGGGAAAAAAAAGGGGGAAAAAAAAAAAATTTTTTTTAAAAAAGGAAAAAAAAAAAAGTTTTAATTTTTTTTTTAAAAAAAAGGGTTTTTTTAAACTGTTAACTTTTTTCCCAAAAATTTTTTGGGAAAAGGTTTTTTGGGGTTTTAAAAAAAATTTTTTTTTTCCCAAAAAAAATTCCGGGCCCCCTTTTTTGGGGGGGGTTTTTAAATTTTTTTTTTTTTAAAATTTTAGGGCAAAAAATTCTGTTTTTTTTTTAAAAAAAATTTTTTTAAAAGGAAATTGGGGGGGAAAAAAAACCCCTTTTTTTTTTAAAAAATTTTGGGGGAAATTTTGGTTCCAAACCGGTATTTTCCCTTTTTTTTAAAAATTTTTTAAAAAATTTTTAAAAAAAAAATTTTTTGGGGTTAATTTTTTTTGGGGGGGCCCCATTTTTTTGGAAAAAATTTTTTTTTAAAAAAAAAAAAAAAGGGGGGCCCCCCCAAAAAATTTTTTTTTTTTTTTCCCCCCCCCCAAAAAAAGGGGGTTTTTTTTTAAAAACCCCTTTAAAAATTTTTTTTAAAGGGGGTTTAAAAAAGAAAACCCCCCCCCCCCCAAAAAAAAAAAACCCCCTTTTCCCGGGTTTTTATTTTTTTCCCAAAAAAAATTTTTTTAAAAAAAAGTAAAAAAAAAAATTTTCCCCCAAAAATTTTCCCAATTTCCCCCCCTTCCCCCAAAAAACCCTTTTGGGGGAAAAAAATTTTTTGGAAAGGGGGGGGAAAAAAAAAAAACCCCCCCTTTTTTTGGGGGGAAAATTTTTTTCCCTTTTTTTTAAAAAAAGGACCATTTTTGGGGGCCCCAACCCCCTTTTTTGGGGGTTTTTTTTCCCCCAAAAAATTTTTAAAAAAATTTTTCCCCCCCAAAAATTTAAAATTTGGAAAGCGGGAAAAATTTTTTTAAAAAATTTTCCCTTTAAGGGTTTAAATTTTGGGAAAAAAGGAAAAAAATTTTTTTTTCCAAAATGAAAAAAAAAAAAAATTTTTTTAAAAATTTTTTAAAAAAAAAATTGGAAAAAAAAGGGGGGGGGGAAAAAAAAAAAAAAAATTTTTAAAACCCCCCCAAAATTTTTTAAAAAAAAAAAAAAAAAGGGGGGGGGGTTTTTTTTTTTTTCCAAAAAAAAAAGGGCCCCCTTTTTTCCCCTTTAAAAAAATTTTAAAGGGGGGAAAAAAAAAAAAATTTAAAGTTTAAAATTTTTTAAAAACCCTTTTTTTTTTTTTTGGGTTTTTTGGGGGTTTTTTTTTTTTTTTTTTTTTAAATTTCCTTTTTAAAAATTTTTAATTTTTTTAAAAACCCTTTTTAAAAAGGGAAAAAAATTTTTTTTAAAATTTTAAAAAAAAAAAAAATTTTTGGGGTTTTTTTTAAATTTTTTTTTTAAATTTTTTTAAAAAAAATTTTTTTTTTAAAAAAAAAAAAAAAAAAAAAATTTTTTTTTTTTTAAAAAAAAACCCAAATTTTTTTTTTTTTTTAAAAACCTTAAAAATTTAAAAAAAAATTTAAAAAAACCCCCCCCCCCCCTTTTTTTGGGTTTTTTTTTTTTAAAAATTTTTTGGGGCTTAGGTTTTTTTTTTTTTTTGGGGGGAAATTTTTAAAAAAAAAAATTAAAAAAAAAAATTTTTTAAAAAT
>CAOKZL010004831.1:0-17036 GCA_948472985.1 Iguana delicatissima | reverse complement strand
GGATAGGCAACCCACTGGAAGGACTCTTGAGTCACTCCTGGGAATTAAGACAACAGATGGCTGGGTATCCAGTATGGTGTGTTAGGAGGCAATTGTGTCCTGATGTCTTGCAATGATGGCAAAGGAAAGCAGATAAAATCTGGAAACTCAAAGCCCCACCTACATCTCCATGCTCTCTTCCTTCCTTGATTCGCACCCATTATGCCTCAGGGCCTTTGTCCTCTTGCTACCACCACTTACTCTGGCTTAATTATGTCAGTGAAGTGCACCAGCAGGATTCTGCCCTGGGTTGCTAGTAGTGATTTCTGCAACAAGGGATTCCTCAATAAATAGAAGCGTGAATTAACTGAGTTCATGTTGTCGTGGTTGCAAAATGCAAACAGGATAGGTCTGTGCTTATCAAAATAAAATTGCTCATCTTTACACATAAAGAATGTGTAAATCCATTAAGGAAATTGGGGTGAGGCAGAGGGAAGAGAAAGGCTTGGGAATCGTTTTACTAGTGTCACACATCATCATAATAACACTATTATACATATGACTGCATTAAAGCTATTAAAAGCTTTCAGAGCTATCTACTGGCCAACTTCCGTATCATCCACAGTCCTCTGTGACATGACAGTAAAAATGGGAGTCTTTGCAATCCACTCTGTAGGACTAATATAAATTTTCCATCTTCCATTTTGGAGGATTTTTAATACCTTTTAAGCTATAAAGCTGCTGTGACTAAATATCCAACTAAAGTAAGCATATTATTAGCATTCTGATTTTCTAGCATCACACTAAACTGAATAAGGAGTAGTCTGTATAATGGCAAAGCATCTTTGTAACTGCAACAAAAAGTCACAGAGCTACTGAGCTGGCTATCTAAAGACTGCAAGAAGGCATACCTGCTCTGGTCTAAGAAAAAAATAATAATTTAGATTGAATGGGTTGCTCTAGAAATGAGGGTGCAGATGCCAAATCTCCTTCAGCCCTTTATAAATAAAATGTGATCTCAGAAATCTAAGAAAGAGTCTTCTGGCCTGCATATGCAGCACCTGTTCTCCCCACCCATCAGTTTAGGGAAGTTTCAGAAACAAAATGCCATGCTTGAAGGATGGTGTTTGAAAAAGCTGCAAGGGGGCCCCTCAGGATACACAAACCCCAGAACATTTCCAGGAATACCTGCAGCTAAGCCACAAAAAGCTAGCTGTGATAAACTCCAAATATGACAAGAACAGGATTACATTGAGGACTTTAAACAGAAGCAAGCAGAGACACTCCTGGCCACCTTTTCTTTCTCCACTGGCAGAGGGCCGTACTAGATGGCCATCGTGGGTCTCCTTCCACTAAGGCCATTTCCACATGAGATTGTTATAGTGCTCTTTCTACTTCCAACATCCTACAGAATCCTAGGGTTTGTGGTTTAGGGAGGGGCCCCTGGGGCCCGAGGATTCCATAGGATGTTGGAAGTCGAATAACAGCAATATAAAGGTCTAGTGTGGAAATGGCCTAGACTCTGATGATTCTACATTATTGTCCTTTATGAGCTGAGAGGGAAGGAAGCATCATATGACCTGCCAAGAAGTGGCCATAAATCTGGTTTGATAAGGGAAGCACGGGGGCTCCTTTGAGCTTGGGAAAAAAAAAATATAGCCGCTTCAGTTTTCCTGCACCTTTCCCACCAGATGTCCTCAGGGTTTGATTTCTCCTCTCAGTTAGCTAAGCAGTTGGGATAATTCGGGTCAGCTTGCAGCCCAGCGGCTGCTTGCAGAAAGGCATTTCATAAGGTTTTCTTAAGGCAGGGAATACTCAGACTGTGGTTTGAACCAATTCCTTCCTCTGAAATAGAGCCTACAGCATCTAGTGTTCATTGGTGCTCTCCCATCCAAACTCACTAACTCATGCTACTTGGCTCTAGCTTCCAGATATATACCACTCTTCAAAATACTCATGGCAGCTCACACAACAGAACGGTTGCAAAACATGAGCAGATGGGATCTCTGTCCAGGGCTGTGCAGAAGCCACTGATGACTAGCTGCAGAATGTGTGAAGCCGTTCCTGAAGAGAAGCTTTCCAAAAGATATCTGACAGATTAAATTCCTGCATAAATACCTGAAGCAGAAGGAAACTCTGCCGAACATTTGCATGTTTAAAAAAGAACCTCAAACACTAGCTGCATTTTCTATCCCAGGGCAAGCCATTTACAAATGTTTTATTTGTGTTTTCAATCAGGCTAGAGCAAATTAACTCCCTGGTGTTTGAAGTCTGAAGTAAATTTGCCTCATCAGTATTGCTCCTTTCCAGACAAGCAAATGCTTGTCATGATTCTCGCTCTTGTCCAAGAGAGAAGAGAATGTAATAAAAGTGTGGAGCACTGCACAGTTCCAAGAATGCTTGTACAAAGAGTCTCCACGCACTGAAACATTCACTTCACCCAGAGGAACTCCTTTGCAGCAATGTAACACTGCTGTTCAGGGCTGAGTAACAGAGAAACTGGAAGAAGCATCCATGTGCAGGTACTTCCAGCTAAGCCACATGATCTCAAGTGTCCATATAGCTGACTGGCAGGAGTAGCCAACTCACTTGCAAAGACAATTTGGCCCTTAAACTGAATTGTCAGCACAACAGCCAAGGACAAATCCTAAGTGCCAAAATGAAAATCCAACAGCATTTTGCTAAAGATGCCATTCAGAAAAGGCAAGAAATCAGAGATAACGCCCTCAGGCATAAAAAGCTAAACATGGGAAACTGTATATGTTTACATTTCCTAAACAGCCCCACTAAAGTCCAATTTTAGATGCTACCTAAATTCAGAAGCAAGCATTCAATGATGCTAAGGCAATAAAATTCAGTTTTAGTTTGAATACAACCATGAGTATGGGATATTTGCATTCTCCCTCAAAATTTCTACTCCCCATCCCAAATGCTTCAGAATTTCCCAAAGTGTTACTTCTCTAGCATCAACACAATGCCTTCTGAGTCACACGGTTTGCCTTGCTGGGGTGGGCATCTGCCAGGAAACATCTATCAGCCAGAACTTGTACATGTATATGTGTTTTTAAACCAACTGTCAACTTAAGCCAAACCCCATGTACTCCTCAGGGTTTTCTTAAGCAAAGAATCCTCAGAGGTGTTTTTGCCACTTTCTTCTTCTGAAATACAGTCCACAGCACCTGGTACTCACTAGCATC
This sequence comes from Iguana delicatissima, assembly GCA_948472985.1. Lineage (NCBI taxonomy): Eukaryota > Metazoa > Chordata > Lepidosauria > Squamata > Iguanidae > Iguana > Iguana delicatissima. Next base: position 13,860 of record CAOKZL010004831.1, on the reverse strand, counting down.
GACCAGCCACATACTAACCAGGGCTGACCCTGCTTAACTTCGAGATCAGACAGGATCTGGCCCTTAAGGTACTGAAACTAGGATTCCTGAGTGGCCGTAGCCAACAGACTGTTCAGTTAGCTGTCATCCACTGCTGGCAAGTTGGTAATTTGTGGACATGTTTCTGAACATATCAAAGAACTGATCTCTGCAAGAGGAATCTGGCAGGTAGGAGCTTGCTTCCTTAGCATGGCCTGTGTTTATAAAAGAAGGTCATTTCCACATGACTTGAGAAGCAGGGCAAGGGATCTTGCCTTTCCCTCAGTGTCTGCAAGAAGGAATCTCCTGTGTGTCCGCAAAGGTCATGGCTATCTCCACTCTACTTTCAATTGATGGCAGATCACTTGATGTTTCTCAAACTCCCTGCATGTAGAGCTGCTATTTGGAACACAGGGAAAGCCCTATACTCTCAGACTCTGGCCTCGATTTGCTTGCTATTTCTAACTAGAAATGCCCAGTGGATGAATAAGAACTGGGTAAGTCAATATTTACATAAGCGTTGTCTGATCCAACAGCCCTGGTGTACTGAGAATACCAGTTGGAGTTAGGTCTCTTTCTTCATGCAGTTCAATCCTTATCTATTCTACTTAGATCTGGCCTGCAGAGAGGCCCTTCTCTCTGTCCCACCACCTTCACTGGTGCATCCGGTGGTAACAGACTGTCAGGCCTCTGCAACGCTGTCCCCAGGCTTCGAAATTCCCTTCCCAGAGAGGTCAGACTGGACACTCCCCTCCTCTTTCTGTAGACATGCAAAAGTATTTTATTTCGGCAGGCATTCATTGCCTGCTGACAAAAGGTGCTGGTTAATCTTAAATTGTTCTGTTTTTAAATATCAATTTTAACTTTTATTCAGTATTACCATCTCAATTCAAGTGATTTAAACTTTTATGAGATTCTTAATATTTTTTTTTTTTAAAGTTGCCATATTTTCACAAAAATGTGTATATAAAATAGAATAAAACATACAGTACATATATAGGATATATTTGATTTGTAGTTGCTTTTCATTGTCCTTTATTTAATTATCTGTTCATTTTTTTTTCAGAAACGAAAACATTTACCTGTGTCCCTGTTGTGAATGAAAAAATTATTTTTCAATTCCTTTTATATTATTGATAACTCATTTTCAAACATGGCACTTAACCAATTTTTTCATCAACAAACACCATCACTCCAAGAGGATTTATAAACCATTACACAGTGTGTAGAAAAGGAAAATATCATTTCCTTTTCACTGGAGGCCATCAGTCAAATCAAAAGAGGAAAAGGTTTGTCAAGTGACTCAAGGCAGGACATTTTCAGAAAATATTCCAGTTGGTTTACAGTATCAAAAAAGCAGTTCAGTTCATCTTTTTCACTATCTCCATCAAACTCACCTCTTCACTTGTGATTATATTGATAAATGGGTCTCTCTCTGGAAAAATATGAAAAACAGAATTGAACCAACCTGCCAACTCCCCAAAAGCTGTTTGCACCCCACCACCCCAACAGCATTTCTTTTGTTTGCCAAAGTTCAAGAGGAATAAATTGTTAGTGGTGCCATCACCACCCAATGCAGTTACTTTTTCACGTCAAAGCACCTTCCAAACTATTCCCAATAAGTCAATGACAAAATCCATATCAAAACTGTGTTGCAGGACCAGAGCCCAGCCACCCTGTGAGCAATAGCTCTCAGACACTGGGAGTCATTTTCTCTCTAGTTTCTTTATTTTTTTTCATCTGCCATTTGACTTCATGTTTTCTCTCAGGCTAGCCATCTTGCCAATAAGAGCAGGCGCCCACCCCTCAATTTGTGGCGGTGTCTCTGCCCTTTTTTGACACCACATCAACAGGTGCACCACACTATGTGTGTGAGCCTCCCCATTTCCATTCTTATTGGATGTTCATTTAGATGTTGGAAGTAATAAAAAATTTGTTGGTTTCTGTCTCTTGCCAAGGCAAAGGCATCAAATATTTTCTTAAAAATCTAAATTCATGATCCAACACACCACCTTGTCCAGGGTCGTGCCACTGCACAGAAACAAAGCACTTAATGTTTTTTTATACAAATCCAAGAGAAAACAGGAGCTTTTCATGGCCAGTACATAAAACATGCACCAGTTTGTGTTAGTAATTGTGGCCAGATGCTCTTAATGTTTCTGCCCACTTCCCTTTATTTCTTAGTGTGTTCAGGCACCACGGCCTGCTAGGAAGACACATTGTTCAAGCATATAGTTTGTTTACAGTACCCCAACTGACTGAATTAGGTGAGGAAACAAATTCAGTGGCTGAGTAATTCAGTAATTCTTTTTCTTTTGCTTTATTCCTTATATAATAAATCACAATATCTTGGCCCACCATCTCCCTCCAACTTATTAGCTGTGGGTAACATTTTCTTAAATCTTTTCTTTTTTTTCTTGTGCAGATCACAGCTCCCAGGGTCAGGCTGATTTAGAATGCTCAGCCCTCACAGTACCCAAGTATTTATTTATAGTCCTGTGCACACAACAGAAGCTCAAGGTTACAGGACAGTTCATAGAAGAGAGACCACACCACCACACACACACACACACTCACCAAATGACATTAGATTTGCATATGCCTCCACAACAGAACAAATAGAAGCATGATATTTGTTTGTTTGTTGGTTTTTTTAATAACCTCCTCATTTTGTTATATGGCACATATCTGCAATTCACATACAGTGAAGAAGGAGAAAATAAAAAAAATAATAATAAGCTCAAAAGAAAAACAGCACACAAAACTTTCTTTAAAATAAAATTCATTAATCAGTGATCATCAACACACACAAAATATTAGTTTGTTAACAAGAAAATACTACCAAATTGAGCATACCACCAACAGCTCCCATTATCCACACACACACACATCCAGTTGAGAGTTTGTTGGTCAGGCACAACACAGCCCCTCAAAGAAGGACCACCTGAGGCCCAATTCAGGCATTTTTTTCAGGGCAGGACCATCAGCTAAAAATATGTTGTTTATTTTACTATGCCTGAGGTGGATGTAGGAGTTTTCATCAAGAAATGTGTTCAGTAATGTGCTCAATGCCTGAACAGTTTTTATAGTTTGTTACCCAAAAGCCTTATAGGGGCCTGAATCATCAACCAGCTATTTGCATCAGCAGACCCTGGGATTGTAGTGAATCAGTTTGAACACATGCACACACACCACCACCACCACACCGCCCACTGTCCCCACCACCGCCCCCGTCCTTGTGTTTTCTTTGCAGTCACCGAATTTTTATAGGACTGTCATTACAGGTTGATAAAGTCCAAACACATCCAGCATTTGGCTGGGACCACCACAACAACACCATGCTCAAGCAGAGGTGGCCAGATCTGATCTTTATTGTTTTTCATGGGGGGAAAAAGATATCTTGTGGGAGAAGTTGCAAACCCCCACATTCACAGACACCACCACAACAACCTGGCCTGTGGCTCATCCTCAAAGGAAAATTTCATTTCCTCAAGTTTTTGTAAGTTTGAATGCTTCATTCAACAGCCAATGGAATTGGTGATTCAACTCCATATTCAGGATGGAATGATATGAAAATGAAAGAAAATCTTAATAGGAGAAAAACTAAATTCTTACTGCTGGCAAGAAACAGGAATACAGGACAAACCAAGGAGGGTTGCAAAACCTGGGGAATCAAAAGCATTGAAAAAACAAGGTGCATATCACATTCAGCATTTTATCGGATGTACCTTTTCCAGGAAATCATAATTATGAAATACTCCAGGGCAGAAGTGTGCAGAGCAAATTCAAAGCAGCAAACTCCAATCACTAAAGGTAGCTCTAGAGCATGAGGGCTTCAATGGAATTCAAACCAGCAATGCAGATATTACAATATTCCTGTCCTGTGTTTTGTATCCCTCTATGCATTAATCACTCCTCCATCCTCTTTTTAAAAGGGTCTATTTTCAAAGCAAAGTTTGTTAGGTGCCTCCTCACTACTTCTAGCTTATGACTATATGTAGGATTGTCTTTGATACACTTACAGGAGATTTGGCTATTTAGCTTCTCCAGGTTCTTGAGAGAATGTAAGTTGCTCAAGATTACCTAGGAAGAGTTTGGTCTCCCACACCTCTTTTTCCTTTTGGCTTTGGGCTAGCCTTTTCTTTCCCATGAATACCATCTAATCTGTGTTTGGCCTATATTCTCTCCTCTGTCATCTTGTTTCTTCGTCTATTATTGCAGTCATCTTGTGGGCTGGAACTTTTGTTCATTTATAGTCAGATCACCAACAGGATGGGGCACAAAAGAGCTGCATATGTAATTTTGTCACAGCAGCTAAAACAATACTGTGTGTCACCAGAACCATCCATCTCAGGATTTCTTTTCTTCTCCACCCCCATGCATTATAATTCAGGAATGGATTCACCACCAGGCACAGCATCCTTTCAATACAAGAAGCTGGTAACAGGCATTTATTATAATCAGGATCTACAGTGGATTATTTTCACTACTGTTCATCAGTCAGATGGTCATTTTGTCCAGTGTTCAGGTGCTGGGAAATCATTTACTTAGGATGTAAATTACTCAAATGAGGATTGAACCACTTGGCCAGCATCATCCTTGCCAAAAACACCTCCCCCAGGAGTTCTAGCCTTGACTTGCTCAAGGCTCAGCACAGAGTCATTGAATTGAAGGAGCATAAAACACATGTTCTGGTTTATTTTTTTAATAAACTTTTTTTATGGATGACGCAGCACCAAGAACTCTGGCAAAATAAATGGATGTCAATAAGAATATTGGCAGAAGGATTAAACCTCAGAGCCTTGACTTCCGCCTTTATCAGTACACATAAGAAACTAATAGCTTGGGCAATGGGAAGGGACGCTGCATCTTGAAGTACTAGATGGAGAATCAAAACAAAATTATAAGCTGTCAGTCGGTCTGTATAAGTCATCCAAGGCTTACAAATGACATCCTGTGTGTAAATTTATGGCCTCGTTTCCTTGGTGATTTCACGTTCTTTTCTGTAGGACGATCTCATGAATCAGAAATCATGCAGTTTAGACTTTGAAGCATTGTCTCTGTTTTCTGCCTAGCTTTTTGGGGGGGGGGGTTGGAGGGAAAGTACCTGGCAGGTGAACAATTACAAGAAGCAACAGGTGCGCCATCTGTTTTGTATTGCTCAGCTTAGAAAGTTAACCCCCCCAACTATTTATGTGATTATGTTTTAAGGGACTGACTGTGTTCATTCTGCACAATGTATTTATAACCTACGTGGCTGAGAGATCTGAGTGTTGGACTAGGAGTCCAGGAGACCAGGGTTCAGCCATGGAAACCCATTGAATGACCTCGGGCGAGACACCTTCCTCTAGATGGCAACCCTTCTCTGAATAAATCTGGCCAAGGTTGCCATAAGTCAGACTTGACTTGAAGGAATGTAATAAAAAGATAGATGGCCATATTAAGACAACAGCCAGTGTGATGTCATAGTTTCAGTGTTGAATTAGGAATGTGGGTACAATGGAACTCTTCCTAGGTAATTCTTGAGCAACTTACATTCTCTCAACCTCAGAGGAAGGCAATAGCAAATCTCCTGTAAGTGTATCAAAGACAATCCTAGTATAGAGTCATCATAAGCTGAGAGTCAGTGAGAGGCACCTAACAAACTTCCTTTCAGAAATAGACCCTTTTAAAAAGAGGATGGAGAAATAATGTAATACCACTGAGGGATACAAAACACAGGACAGGAATATTGTCATATTCTGCATTGCTGGTTTTGGATTCATGGAGGCCACATGTATGAGCTCCTTAGTGATTGGAGTTTGCTGCTTTGAATTTGCTCTGCACACTTCTGCCCTGAGTGTCTCATTGAGGTCTCATTCCTGGAAAAGGTACAGTGCTGAAATACTTTGGAGTGATTATGGCACTTATTTGGGATGCTCTGATTTCCAGGTTTTGCAACCCTCCTTGGGTTTCTCACAATATTTGCTGTTTTCTTGCCAGCAGTAGCGTTTCATTTTTGCATTCTGAGATTTCTCATTTAGCACCTTATGTCAGCATAAGGTGAATTGCTGAATTGGAATTCCAGTTCATAAGCTGAATTGGAAGCAACTATGCAACAAACTTTGAGGAAATGAAAATTTCCTTTTGGGGTAAGGGGAAGGGCCAGGTTGTGGTAGTTCTGATGTGGGGTTTCCAGAATTTCTCTCCCAGTATTTTTTTTCCCCAGGTGAAAAAAGTAGAAGGGTGGGGATTTTCTCCCCCTCTCTGTTTCAGCATGGTGCGGCATACAGCACAACAATGCTCTGAATGTTGTACATTTGTATAAGTCTCCATGAACTCACTGTGTATAGAACTCAGTGCATTTAGAAGCACAGGAGCAGGCGAAATAAGCATGGGCAGAGGAAGCAGGGCAGAAACAGTTTGATCAAGTGCAAACACAAATTTGCCATGTTGGTAGCATGTGATAGGTTGCAGTGGAGGCAGCTCTCTCAGATGTACTCCCTCTGGCTCCAAACGTTTTAATTGATATCAATAAAAATATTTTTAAAAAAGAGAAACATTTTGATTAGCTGCCCATCCATAATCAAATTGCTTCTCATGGTTAGAAAGACCTGTATGGCTTGGGTCCAGACTGCCTGAGACTGTATCTCCCCACATGAGCCTGCCTGAACCTTAAGCTCTTCATGGGAGAGTTTCCTCTCTGCCTCACCACCACTGCAGGCATAGCTGATGAGAACATTGGACAGTGCCTCCTCAGTGGTTGCCTCTGCACTGAGGAACTCCCTTCCTTTGGTTTCGCGCCAGGTTGATCCTCTTTGTGACTGCTTTTTGTCGGCAGACAAAGACTCTTTACGAGTGTGGCAGAAGGGCCTTCTCATGGTCTATGTTGTAACTAGTTCTTATGTTTTATATGTCCTATAAACTTAAGTATTTTTCTGTAAGTGCCTAGTTAGTGATTTTTTAAAGCTTTTGTGCTATATATTCTTTTAACTATATTTTATTTTACTCTTTTACTGTAAGCTGCGTTGTGTCCCATATTGGGAGAAAGGCCGAATACTAAACAAGCAAGCAAACAAACAAATGTCAGCTGCTTCTCTTCTATGTCTGTGAAAGTGGTGCTGCAAATGTGAGCATTTGGAGAGGGCCATCATGGCGACATGGTCTGAACTGTCTTGCCTGTCAGCATCTTTGAGGCTTCTCTCTCTGTGCCAGGCATCACCAACTTGGAACATATTTGCAGTATTGAGGCTAAACTGTGGAACATATACGCCCCTGGCATCTAAGAAGGGTCTGTGGGTCCCCAGGAAAAAGATGTTGGGTGCCAGCTTCATAGTTGAGGGGGGAATAGTGAAGGCAGGAATTGTGTCTTACGATCGGCTTCCTGAGGAAATTCAGGCAAGGAAGAAGGGATTTACTCAAAATTTTCCAGCCCTAGAACTTGCCTTTTCCCTCAGTTTAAGATAGAGTTGGGGAACCTGTGACTGACCGGCTATTATTGGATCGCAGTTCCTGTTATTCCTCACCACAGGCCAGGTGGTAGCTAAAACCCTTGAGAATTGCAATCCCGCAGCTCCTAAAGTACCACAAATTCTTCACCCAGACTTGGAGGCATGCTTCTGTACTGGCCATAGGAGAGCCCTGTTTTCTTGGGCTGCTTATATAGGTCCTTCATGCTTTGTTTGGTGAGCAACCCTGATAAAAACAGCACAGGTGGTGTATGTTGTGATGCATTGGGTTCAGATTTTAAGAAGTGTCCCTTAACTTTGGCCACTCAGCAGACAGGGGAACCAACCAATATTTTTGTGCTGGCTTTTGCAGCCTGTTAAATCCAGACCTCCCAACTGAGACTGGAAATGGGACACACAGCAGCGTAGCTGTCAGGATGCCACATCTACATGGGAAGGAGAGAGCACAGAATTAGGGCGCTGCAGCAGCCTGTTCTTATTACCGCAAGATAATTTCTTTCTTCAGAGAGGAAGACACTGAAGACGTGCAAATAGAATAAAAAAGGATTGTGGGAGGAAGGAAGAACTAGAGAATGACTTCCAGATCTCTCAAGCTATGTTTATTTGCTTCACGTTGCTTCTGACTTGTGTCCTTGGAACCCCTCAGTTTGGTATGTGGACTTTCATTGACTTACTGGGAATGATTTGGAAAGTGCTCTTGGTGGAAAAGGCTAAATTGTGACCTGGGGTCATGGCTGACCATTATTTTGGCTCCTTTTAAACTCGGGATCCTCTCCTGGGGCGTAAGAGTCCAATAAAAACCCCTGAGGGTCAGCATCAGTTCTCTTTGCATCTTCCAAAGCACTGTTCCTGAACTATGACACATGCAGAGTGGAGGGGTAAAGTTAGGTGGAATAAGGGGTGGAAGTTCATTTAGTGTAATGCTTAGTACTAAGCACCGAACTAGGAAATCTCTGTTGAAATCTTACCTGTGCTTTGAATTCACTAGGCAAGCCTTATTCTCTTGGGCTTGGCCTGGGTCAGGAAAGGGAATAGATCCCTTTCTTACCGGCTTGTTGTAATGGTTTCTGAGAACATTCCAGAGTGGTGTTAATTGTTGTCATAAAGAAGGCATTGACTTGCATGGCCATATGTTTCAAGATATAGAGTTATATAAATAATATGTGAAGGGGAAAGTAGATCTGTGGAGGAACCCATATTTTCCTTGCCAAAAGCCCAGGTTCAACCCATAATGTTTCTAGTTTTCAAAAAAAATGAACAGGTATCCATTAATATAGAGGACAATGGAGAGCAACTGCCAATCAGAATATTGTTGTTGTTGTTGTTGTTATCTTCTTCTTCTTCTTCTTCTTTATTTGTATCCCACTTTTTTCCTTGAAAGTGGCTTACATACTTTTAAAAAGAAAACATAGTTAAGAAATCTTAACATATGAAAGTTAAAATACACTTTAAACAATCAAAATGGTAATATTTAAAATAAAGTTAAAATTGATATTTAAAAACACAAACAATTAAGATTAACCAGCACCTTTTCTGTCAGTAGGAACTAAATGCCTGCCGAAATAAAAAATGTCTTTGCATGTCTACAGAAGGAAGGAGGGGGAGTGTGCCAGTCTGACCTCTCTGGGAAGGGAATTTCAGAGCCTGGGGGAAGAGCGCTGAAGAGGGCCCTCGCTGTGTTCCCACCGGATGCACCAGTGAAGGTGGTGGGACAGAGAGAAGGGCCTCTCCAGCAGATCTCAGTAGAATAGATAAGGATTGAACTGCATGAAGAGAGACCTAACTCCAACTGGTATTCTCAGTACACCAGGGCTGTTGGATCAACAACGCTTATGTAAATATTGACTTACCCAGTTTCTTATTCATCCACTGGGCATTTCTAGTTAGAAATAGCAAGCAAATCGAGGCCAGAGTCTGAAAATATAGGGCTTTCCCTGTGTTCCAAATAGCAGCTCTAGTGCAGGGAGTTTGAGAAACATCAAGTGATCTGCCATCAATTGAAGTAGAGTGGAGATAGCCATGACCCTTTGCGGACACACAGGAGATTCCTTCTTGCAGACATGAGGGAAAGGCAAGATCCCTTGCCCTGCTTCTCAAGTCATGTGGAAATGACCTTCTTTTATAAACACAGGCCATGCTAGGAAGAACAGGTTGCCTACCTGCCAGATTCCTCTTGCAGAGATCAGTTCTTTGATATGTTCAGAAACATGTCCACAAATTACCAACTTGCCAGCAGTGGATGACAGCTAACTGACAGTCTGTTGGCTACGGCCAACTCAGGAATCCTAGTTTCAGTACCTTAAGGGCCAGATCCTGTCTGATCTTGGAAGCTAAGCAGGGTCAGCCCTGGTTAGTATGTGGCTGGTCGATGCTAGTGAGTACCAGGTGCTGTGGACTGTATTTCAGAAGAAGAAAGTGGCAAAAACACCTTGAGGATTCTTTGCTTAAGAAAACCCTGAGAAATTCATGGGGTCTTCATAAGTTGACAGGTGACTTAAAGACACATACATGTACAACTTTCTGGCTGATAGATGTTTCCCTGCAGATGCCCACCCCAGCAAGGCAAACCGTGTGACTCAGAAGGCATTGTGTTGATGCTAGAGAAGTAACACTTTGGGGAATTTTCTAAGCATTTGGGATGGGGAGAGAAATTTTGAGGGAGATTGAAATATCCCATACTCATGGTTGTATTCAAACTAAAACTGAATTTTATTGCCTTAGCATCATTGAATGCTTGCTTCTGAATTTAGGTAGCATCTAAAATTGGACTTTAGTGGGGCTGTTTAGGAAATTTAAACATATACAAGTTTTCCATGTTTAGCTTTTTATGCCTGAGGGCGTTACTGCTGATTTCTTTTACCTTTGTCGATGGCATCTTTAGCAAAATGCTGTTGGATTTTCATTTTGGCACTTAGGATTTGTCCTTGGCTGTTGTGCTGACAATTGAGTTTAAGGGCCAAATTGCTCCTTGGCAAGTGAGTTGGCTACTCCTGCAGTCAGCTATATGGACACTTGAGATCATGTGGCTTAGCTGGAAGTACCTGCACATGGATGCTTCTTCCAGTTTCTCTGTTACTCAGCCCTGAACAGCAGTGTTACATTGCTGCAAAAGAGACTCCTCTGGGTGAAGTGAATGTTTCAGTGCAGATAAGAGAGGCAGCTCTTTACAAGCATTTCTGGAACTGTGCAGTGCTCCACACTTTTTATTACATTCTCTTTCTCTCTGGACAAGAGCGAGTTCAGTTGGCACAAGCATTTGCTTGTCTGGGAAAGAGGCAATTATGATGAGGGCAAATTTACTTCAGACTTCAAACACCAGGGAGTTAATTTGCTGTAGCCTGATTGAAAACACAAATAAAACATTTGTAAATGGCTTGCCCTGGGATAGAAAATCCAGCTAGTGTTTGAGGTTCTTTTTTAAACATGCAAATGTTCCGGCAGAGTTTCCTTCTGCTTCAGGTATTTATGCAGAATTAATCTGTCAGATATCTTTTGGAAAGCTTCTCTTCAGGAACGGCTTCACACATTCTGCAGCTAGTCATCAGTGGCTTGTGCACAGCCCCCTGGACAGAGATCCCATCTGCTCATGTTTTGCAACCGTTCTGTTGTGTGAGCTGCCATGAGTATTTTGAGTGGTATATATCTTGGAAGCTAAGAAGGTCAGCCCTGGTTAGTAGTTGGATGGGAGAGCACCAATGAACACTAGATGCTGTAGGCTCTATTTCAGAGGAAGGAATTCGGAAAACCACATCTGAGTATTCCCTGCCTAAGAAAACCTTATGAAATGCCTTTTCTGCAAGCAGCCGCTGGGCTGCTGCAGACTAACCAAATTATCCCAACTGCTTAGCTGAGCTAGGAAGGAAGATCAAACCCTGAGGACATCTGGTGGGAAAGGTGAGGAAAACTGAAGCGGCTATATTTTTTTTTTGCAAGCCCAAAAGAGAGCCCCGTGCTTCCCTATCAAAATGAGATTTATGGCCACTTTCTTGGCAGGTCATATGATGCTTCCTTCCCTCTCAGCTCATAAAGGACAATAATGTAGAATCATAGAATCTTAGGCCATTTCCACACTAGACTTTTATATTGCTGTTATTCAACTTCCAACATCCTATGGAATCCTCGGGCCTCAGGGGCCCCTCCCTAAACCACAAACCCTAGGATTCTGTAGGATGTTGGAAGTGGAAAAAGAGCACTATAACAATCTAGTGTGGAAATGGCCTTAGTTGGAAGGATCCACGATGGCCATCTAGTCCGGCCCTCTGCCAGTGGAGAAGAAGGGTCAGCCAGGAGTGTCTCTGCTTGCTTCTGCTTGAACTCAATGTAATCCTGTTCTTGTCATATTTGGACTTTATCACAGCTAGCTTTGTGGCTTAGCTGCAGGTATTCCTGGAATGTTTGTGGGGTTTGTGTATCCTAGGGGCCCCCCTTGCAGCTTTTTCAAACACCATCCTTCAAGCATGGCATTTTGTTTCTGAAACTCCCCTAATCTGATGGGTGGGGAGAACAGGTGCTGCATATGCAGGCCAGAAGACTCTTTCTTAGATTTCTGAGATCACAATTCCATTTATAAAGGGCTGAAGGAGATTTGGCATCTGCACCCTCATTTCTAGAGCAACCCATTCAATCTAAATTATTATTTTTTTCTAGACCAGAGCAGGTGATGGATGTCCTTGTAGTTCTTAATATAGCCAGCTCAGTAGCTCTGTGACTTTTTGTTGCAGTTACAAAGATGCTTTGCCATTATACAGACTATTCCTTATTCAGTTTAGTGTGATGCTAGAAAATCAGAATGCTAATAATATGCTTACTTTAGTTGGATATTTAGTCACAGCAGCTTTATAGCTTAAAAAGGTATTAAAAATCCTCCAAAATGGAAGTGGAAAATTTATATTAGTCCTACAGAGTGGATTGCAGAAAGACTCCCATTTTTACTGTCATGTCAAGAGAGACTGTGGATCTACGGAAGTTGGCCAGTAGATAGCTCTGAAAGCTTTTAATAGCTTTAATGCAGTCATATGTATAATAGTGTTATTATGATGATGTGTGACACTGGTCAAACGATTCCCAAGCCTTTCTCTTCCCCTGCCTAGCCCAATTTCCTTAATGGATTTACACATTTCTTATGTGTAAAGATCAGCAATTTTCTATTTAAATGTAGCACAGACACCTATCCTGTTTGCATTTTGCAACCACGCCCAAACTTTAATTTTATTTAATTCACGCTTCTATTTATTGAGAGACCCCCTTTGTGCAGAAATCACTCACAACCCGGGGGGAAAATCCTGTGGTGCACTTCACTGACATAATTAAGCCAGAGTAAGTGGTGGTAGCAAGGGACAAAGGCCCTGAGCATAATGGGTGCGAATCAAGGAAGGAAGGACATTGGAGATGTAGGTGGGGCTTTGAGTTTCCAGATTTTATCTGCTTTCCTTTGCCATCATTGCAAGACATGGGGAAAAGTACAATTGCTAACATAACACACCATCAGAATACCAGCCATCTGTTGAAATTTCCCCGGAGTGACTTCAAGAGTCCTTCCAGTGGGTTGCCTATCCCAAAAGACTCGGACCACACAGACACCATTGCTTCACCATGGGTTGCTGCAGTGCCCTGGCTGGTCTGGCTAGACCATTTAAACAGATTGTGATCGTCTTAGGAAGGGACCCCACCCTTGGCCCTCTGTGAGCCTGCAGGTTGCTACGTGCAAAAAAAGGGCAACCAACATCATCAGAGGACTTGAACAACAGCTCCCCTGTGAGGGAAAAATTGCAACCTTTGTTTTTGGTTTAGAAGAAAAAAAAAAGGCAGAGGGGGCCTGATAGAGGTGTACACAGTAGTGCCTGGTGGTCCCACGCGCTCTGCCCTCTCTTCCTAGCAGCCCCCTTTTCCCACTTGTATTGCTTCTTGGCATCTGAAAGGGGGGGTTTGGTCAGGAAACCTTGGGAACTGACCTCTGCCCATATGTTTAGAGCAAACTATAGCCTTTCAAGTGCAAGGGTTGGTGTGGTGGCCCTAAAGTTCTTCTCTTGCCCGTCTCAGGTAGGGAAACCCCAAGTAGATGTCTTCTTAACTGAAGGTGCTGGGGCAGGGAAAAGATCCACAGATGCTTTCACTGAGATGTGACAACCAGTGACTTTAAAAAGGGGCTGTGATAGACTCTGTGCCAGGTGCAGGCCAGCAAGTGGAACCCCCAGGTGGCATGTGGGCACGGCTGGTCATGCATGAAGTCAAAAAAAAATTTTTTTTGTGGGCAAGACTTGATGTGACAAGATTTGGCATAGCAACGATGCCCCGGAGGCTAAGAGTAAAAGGAAATTTAAAGAAAAAATTTATACACAGACATCCACATACACCCACATGCATAACCCAACAGTGGCAGCTTGAGGAAAATTTT
>CAOKZL010004830.1:0-17049 GCA_948472985.1 Iguana delicatissima | reverse complement strand
CCTGCCTTTTCCTTCTTCAAAAAAATAAAAGTTTGCCCCCCACCACACACTATGGGATACGGGACTATATTTTTGGATCTTCCTGGGCCTCTAGATGCATTTGGGGACAAAATTTGGTGGAAAAAAATGCCACAAATTTTTATTTTCATCCTAGGGTGCCCAGCAGGGCCTCAAGCCTGTGGAAATGCCCTAGAGATCATTTTTGGGCATTTTGGCAGGGATTTTTTTTTTTTTAGGAAATTGACCCTGTGGGGGCCACAAAAACTGTGGTCCATGGCCTACACTTCGCTAACCCCCAGTTTAACTAATAATAGAGACAAGAACAACCAACAGCACTGAAGCACCAATAAAATGATTGTGGGATTATTTTTAGGTCAGATTTAAGGAATTATGTGGCTTCAGACAGGAAGCCTGATGCTTTAAATGATTGTAATAGCAAGAATGAGCATGTTTAAATATTTGAAAGGATATCATGTTGAAGATGGAGTCAGCTTGTTTTCTGCTGCTCCAGAGGCTAGGACATGGAGCAATGGATTCAAACTACAGGAAAAAAGATTTCCCCTAAACATCAAGAAGAACTTCCTGATAATCAGAGCTGTTCAACAGTGGAATCTGCTGCCTCAGTGGAGTGTGGTGGAGTCTCCTTCTTTGGAGTTTTTTAAGCAGAGGCCGGATGGCCATTTACTAGGGGTGCTTTGAGTGTTTGTTCCTGCATGGCAGGGAATTGGACTTGATGGCCATGGTGGTCTCTTCCAACTCTATGTTTCTATGATCCTATGAATGAACAACAGTGAAGCACAAATAAAATCGTTGTGTGATTATTTGGCTTTTTCAAATTTAAATCAGAGTTAGGGATTTGTGTCACCCTCCAGATCAATGGTTCTCAACCTGGGGATCGCGACCCCTTTGGGGGTCGAATGACCCTTTCACAGGGGTCACCTAAGACCTCGCTTCAAGCCCTTCTCAGGTTGAGCTTCTGACGCTCCCGAACCATCTCGCCCCCATTTTAACTAAGGGAAGAAAGTCACGGTGGCGGGAAATGGGAGCCCATTCCCTCTCGCGCTCTCTGACCGTGCATGCGGACTAGCTGATGGGAGAGGTGAGAGTGGGTGCCGTTAAAGCCCGTTGAGAGAAAGGCTGCTGAGCGAGCGATGGAAGAAATGGCGGCACACTCGGAGTAGGCTTCGATCTGCAGTGAAGATGGAGGCGATGGCCACGGCGGTGGCAGCGATGAAGAGAGAGCCTGCGCCGTGCGGCTGGCCGTGGTCGAGTACGAGCTGAGGCTGAACCCACGGTGGTGGCAGCGGTGAAGAGAGAGCCTGCGCGCTGTGCGGCTGGCCGTGGTCGAGTACGAGCTGGGGGTGAACCACACCGACACCTCCATCAGGTCTGGCACACGGGGAAGGCCGGGTGCGGCGCGGCACCGCATGCGGGGCCTGTCATCACGGGAGCGACCCCTGGGGGGGCACGGTGCGGTGACGGGGAGGCCGGGCGGAACTGCGGCTCCCTTCCCTGCGGGAGGGAAAGGGGCCTCCGTGGCCCATCGGGCCCCGCTTGTCACACGCGCACGCGCCTGGTCGGGGAGCACCCTGGCCCCGCGGCCACGGCTGCGGGCCGCACCTGGGAGCGACCGCTTAAGGGGCTGGGGGGGTGAGGCGGCTAGCTGTGCAGCAGGCTGTGGTTGAGTACGAGCTGGGGGTCAACCACACCGACACCTCCATCTGGTCCGGCACTTGGGGAAGGCTGCGCGTGGGGCCTGCTGTCGCGGGAGCGACCCCCGGAGGGCACGGCACGGCGATGGGGAAGCTGGGCGGAACCGTGGCTCCCTTCCCTGCGGAAGGGAAAGGGGCTGCCGCGGCCCATCGGGCCTTTTTTGCCGCACACGCGTGCACCCGCTCAGGGAGCACCCCGGCCCCGCAGCCAACGCGGCTATGGCGGACCACGCCAGGGAGCAGCCACTTAAGGGGCTGGGGGGTGAGGCGGGACACGCCGCCGCGTTGCTGCCCCCACCGTTCTGGGAGGGAGGTGGCGGGAGAGGGCTGGGCCTTGGCGGCTGGCGGAGGTGGGAGAAGAGAGAGAGGGGGGCTGGCGAGGAGCGGGCGGAGGGGAGAGGGCGGGCAGGTGCAGGCACCCGGTCCGCCGACCCCCAACCCCTCCTCGGCTCTCTCCTCCCGCGCTGTCTCTGGCCGCAGCCCTCCGCCATGCTCGCTCCCCTGAGGACTCGCTCAGAAAATTGGTATGGGACTGGATATTAACAGAAGAGAAGGCAGCCCTTTTATGCCTTTTTTTTAAATAAAAGTTTTAAGAGACTAGTAAGGGGGATCCATTGAAAATGTGGATCTGAGATTTTTTTTTTCTTGTACACTAGCATTGCTTGCAATGTGTTAGCCCTGTAAATGCTGTGGCATAGGATAGGTTGAGCTTTCCAAGTGTGGATCTTTAGAAATTTTACACTTCCTTTATTCT
Source organism: Iguana delicatissima (assembly GCA_948472985.1). Classification (NCBI taxonomy): domain Eukaryota; kingdom Metazoa; phylum Chordata; class Lepidosauria; order Squamata; family Iguanidae; genus Iguana; species Iguana delicatissima. The sequence continues at coordinate 14,583 of CAOKZL010004830.1, read as the reverse complement.
CCCCCCAGTCCTTTTCTTCTTTGCTTCTTTCACAAGTCTTCGTCTTTCCAAACTTTGCCAGCTGTTACTTTCCTCTCCCACTCTCAAATCTCTCCTTTCTGTCTTCCCCACACGAACCTTCCGATCGCCTTTGCTTGCTCTTTCAATACACTGAAGTCCAGTCCAGTTTTTTGTTTTCTCTCAGTTCAAAAGCACAGTCCCATAATCCACCTTTGTCTCTCTTCCAAATTCTACTCTCCTTTCGTCCTTCACTGTTCAGCTCCGGTTTTTGTTTCCACTCTATCTCCGTCTTTCCGTAGCAGCTGCCACTTGCGTTTTTTGGTCTCTTGCCCGTTTTCTTTCCCAGTGTCTCCCAACTCTTTTGCTTTTCCACTGACAGAACGGACAGAATTTCAGGTTAATGCTTTACTCTTAATGTTCCTCAGTCTGTTTTCAACTGTGTTCCTTTTGTTTGTGGAAAAAAGCTGATGAAAGAAAGAATAAGGGGTTGCAATTTACATTGATTTTTCTTTCCTTTTGCACTACTTTACAGCCTGCTTTATAGAGCACTGTAGAGCAGATGACACAGCTGTGATGGGAAGAAGAAATCAGTAAAAGTGATCTCTTTGCCATCCCCCTTCAATGAGCAGTCTTTTTGACTGGAATTCCACTTGCAGGTGCCCGGATCCAACCCATTTGGTTTGGCATTGTGGAACCTTTGTTGAATTTCTGCAAGACATGTGAAAAATATGCATACAGGACACATGAAAATGGCATCTTGTCACTATTTCTTTTTTGTTTATTATTGAAGCAATATGTCTTTTACATTTATTTGCCTTTTTGTAAAAGTAAACTTTGTAAGAGATTTCCAGCCATGTTTGTAATAGTACTGAAAACACAGGACAGAATAAGAATGCTAGAAAGCAAAGAAGTGAGATAAAGTACTATATTAAAACTGCAGTACATGGAAATCATGTAATACTGTTTTAGATGTAGCAGAATTAAAACAATTATATATTCTGTACACTTCCTTATCTGAGGCAAGAAGTTGGCCTCTGCATCTTCAGGAACTACCATATGTTTTTTCAAGCCTGAGAAAGGTAGCATTGCCTATGATAATTGTACTTCTCAGAAGACAAAAGAAGCAGCCCACGAGAAATGTTGCCATTGCATTGTTTTGTATTTTTCCTAAACTTTAGGAATGAATTAAATTCTGTACAATGGTTCTTACCCCTTTTAAAGGTGCCAGTTTCCTTAAAACTTTGGCCTAGCTGGGCTTATGGTTTCCAGTGCCTGTCATGTTTGTCTGTTACAGTATATTTTATATTGGATTTGTGGAGTTGGAGAGAATAAGACAAAGACATACTGTGAGAGAATTTTCTCTTGAATGTGTTCCATTTCCATTATTTATTTATTTATTTAGTTCAGTGGTTCAGTGGTTTAGTTACTAAATAAATAATTAAGAAGAAAGAAAGAAAGAAAGAAAGAAAGAAAGAAAGAAAGAAAGAAAGAAAGAAAGAATGATTTTATGGTTGGGGGTCACCACAACATGAGGAACTGTATTAAGGGGTTACGGCATTAGGAAGGTTGAGAACCACTGCCTTAGACTTATAAAACACATATATTGCGTGACATGTATTGGTGTGGAGGGATTACTTGTGAGAGCTAAGTAATCCCTCCTCACCAACTCTTTCAGAAATTCCAAACTTTGCAAAAGGATGTCAAACGGATCCAAGGTGGCTCCTCTCATGTTCTCTTCTATGTCTCATTTCAGCCTCTGCATCCGAGATGGTATTCATGGTGGCGATCAATACTGTTGTTGGCCAGTTAGCAGTCTTGCTTGGGATCTTCTTCTTATATTTCAGTAAGCAGAAGCATGTGTGATAACTGCAAAGAGGCACCAAAGCTTGTATGATGTGACTAGTGAGAGGGAATTCTAGAGGACCTGGCTGCCATTCCATTTCATCTCTCCATTTCTTTCTTTGATCTGGGTTCTCAAGCCATTGGCTTTCTTCTTGCTTGAAGAGGTCATGACCTCCTTATTCCAAAAGTTACTTCGTCCTTTTTCTCCCTTTGTCTGGGAAGGGAGTGTCCATGAGGCTCCTGCCTCAAGATGGTTTATATCCCCATATGAGAGCCAGCCTTTTGTTGCTCTTGTACTGGAGTGTAGGTAATCTTCTTTTGTCTATCTCCTTTCCTATTGATAGAAAGTGCATATCTGCAGTGAAGTATCTGCTCTGATTAAAAAGTAAAGGAGCCAGTGGCTAAAGTAAACAAAAGCTTTATTATAGGAACTCCAGGCTAAGATAGGAAAGCTACTGGAAACTATCTAAGTTTCTGCATTCTAGGGAAGGACTGGGAAAAGAGAGGAGGGATCGATGAGAAGAGGCAGAGAAACATCCCTAAGAGTATCAGTTCATACCACAGAGGGATCAGGATAGCAAGAGCCAAAGGAGGAGGATGCTTTGGGTCACTCTAGCTAGCTCAGTTACCACCCACTGTGAGGCATTCTGGGATCTTCAGTGCTAAGCGTTGTTGCACTTCTGACACCTGTCCCAGGATAGATTTTCTGCAGCCATAGATGTAACTTTTCCTTTTTTTAACACTGTAAGAACTTCCTGAGTATTCTCTCCTGTTTCTACCACAAGCTGATATTGTACTGGCTGCGCTGTGCTCTGCTTGATAGCGATAGCAAATATTCCTACAGATAGGACGTGACATGACCAGATGCAGCTTGACGTCTTCCATCTTCAGAAATCATTCAGCCAAAACTTTAAAGCAGGGCTGTGAAGTGGTGGGAGATGTTGATTTGAGTCGAGCACTATGATGGATTCCCTTTCACAGATCCTTGTGTTGTCTGAAGCCTCATGTTCACATCACTCTCCCCCATCTCCAGCCACCCGCTTCCACCTGGCATGCCAGCATCCTCTTAGTGCCTTACATATGTGCAAGTCCTTTTTTGTACCAGGCACGAGGGGCTATTCTTTTGCCCTTCTGCTCTGTCCAAAGACCTCCTCCACATAACAGCCTCAAGCTCCAGGAAGGGAGGCTGGTGGCAACTGCGGTGGTGGCAAGCCTTGGGCAGCAGGCACATGGCAGTTGGGTTCCCCCACCTCTGGGGAGCACACCAGCTGCCCACTTCTGCCTTTGGAATGGAAGAGCTGGAAGGTACATCTGTTCATTTGCTCCAAAGGCACTGGTGGGTGGCTGGTGTGCTCTCTGGAGGTGGGGGAGCCGAACCACTGTGGGTCTGCTGGCCAGGACTTATCATCACCTCTGTTGCCACCCTAGGCCATATTACTTTTGGAAGTTCTATTTTGCCTGAATATACTTGTAACACCCAACACCTTTTCCCTGTTTGCTATTTTAATAAAGACTACATTCTATTTTTATAATTCCTGACTTAACAGAGTACTTTTTCATTAATTTTAATTTTACAGACACACACTACCACAGATTATCGAATCTTTTCGAATAAGACCAGAGAGGCTTCACTCCTCTTCCACCAAGGTGGGGGATTTGAGAGGGGAGAACAGGATGTATAAGAAGCGGGAGGGAGAGGGTGATATAGAGAGGCTGGGAAGGCAGTTACCATCTCCACTCTGTGAAAAGGAAAACAGGTGTGCCCCCTCTGCTCCACACCTCCCCCCACCAGTGACTTTGGGTAAATCAAACCCTCTTAGTTTCAGAGAAAGGCCAGGGGAAGTCTTCTCTGAAGAAATCTGGCCCACAAGAGAAGGTGACCAGCCTTCTGAGTTGCCTTGAAGGCACCTGACAACAACGGCTGTCTTGTGCGGCCTGGTTTGTATTTGGCGACCTGGCAACTTGGGTTGTATGAAGCAAGAGACCTGTCTCTGACCCAGATAGCTCACAGTACTCTGGACATAGGCCATCACTCTAGTGCTCCAATTCCTATTCTTGTACTATCCTCGAACTCTTAGTCTGGGCCACATCCCTTCATCCCTTCTCTCCAGATATGTAAATATCACCCACTTTGTCCTAACTTCTCACTATCTAATTTTTCTTGCATTCTGTCACCTAGCCTTGTGTGATTGCAAGACTGCTTGGATCTTATGTCTGTGTAATTGTTAGTTCCCTTAATAAAACAAATATTCCTTGAATCTTGAACTTGTCTGCCTGCTTTATACTGGTATACTCAGGTATAAAAGATCCTGCTAAGTTAACCCCCTACTTGCAGGCCCCCCCTTTGAGCTAATATTCCCCACTGTTTCATTGGCATCACAGGTGGACCTCTGAGTCACCCACAATTTGGGGTAACATCTCCTGAGGATCTTGAGACTCACAGGTTCGTATAGGGAGATAAATTATTTCAAATAGTCCAGACCTAAGCCGTATGGGGTTTTATAGGTCAGGAACAGTACTTTGAATTGTGCCCAGAAATGAACAGGTAGCCAGTGAAGCTTTTGTTAACAAGGGAGTTACATGCTCCGTGTAACTGGCCCCATGTGAGAGCTGTTTGGATATGGCACGAAACAACAGTGAAGGAAGAGACCAAACTGAGTAGGTTGGCTGTACTGTAAGCTTGGGAGTTGTGAGAAGGAGAGGGTGGGTGCATGGAGCAGCCCTTCAAAAGGCAGGAAGCCAAGGAGAGGGAGGAGGGGAGATAGGAGAGGAAGGACGGAAAGCAGAGACAAGAAGCAGCTGGCTTGTGGACTGTGGGGAGAAGGAGCTGTCTGCGTTATCTCAGCCCCGTCGACCACTGGATTTATCTAGATGATGTGGCCAGCTGCAGCCTGGTAAAGGGAGTAAAGACTTTTGTGAGTGAATCTTGCCTAGACACCAGCACCATCTAGTGATCTCTGGTGTTCCGTCACTTCAACTATAAATGTTTGATGAACCTTGCTTGTACATTCTATCAAACTTGACACAGAATTCTCCCTGTCGGAGGAGGGGTAAAAGACTGTGTCTTACTGTAAACAATAAACCAACCAATTCACTACCAAGAGTGGTCTGAAGCTCTGTGTAAACCATGCAAATAGAGACTTTTGATGTCTTGCCCCGGATAGAAGGGGGTGAGCTGCGACACCCTGTTAGCAATTTGAGAAGACACACAACAGGACACTGGCAAGAGTACCCAAAGTGCATTGGGACTGATGTGATGCTCATCTCATTTGGATCAGTTTCTTTACACTGTGGTCACTTCTCCTGCTCTGCTATGTAGTGATGTAACAACCCTCTACTGGATATAGATGTTACAGGACTTTCCAGTTCTAATTCCTGCCTACAAAAGTTCACTTATGAAATGATAACTCCCTAACAGGATCCCAGCATACATTTTGGGCTATAGTTCTGAGAATTTCCATCCAACATGGGCAGTGATTACAATTTCTACCTGGAAGGGGGAAAATGATAAAGGAAAAAGTAACTTTCCAAGCCCTGGGGGCCTGTGGCACCATCCGAACCTAGGAAGCTGCTCCACTCTGATGGATGTTCTCCATCAACTTGAGTGCTGAACAGGGATTGTTGCTTTTTCCCAGAAACCCCAGTGGTGAAGGTGCAGCTACGCAAGATGGACTTTGAGAGCCTGGAGACCCTCATTTGCCACATTCATGGCTTCTGTCCCAAAGAGACTGATGCTAGTTGGATGAAGGATGGAATGAACTGGGAGCCAGAAACCTTCCACTCAGGAGTCCTCCCCAACTCAGATGGAGCTTAGCATACCTGGCTTAACATCACAATTGACCCCAAAGAAAGGAAACGTTTCTGGTGCCACGTAGAACGTGATGGTCTGCCTGAGCCCCTGGATGTGGCCTGGGAGGAGTCGGCAGGTGAGTGTCTGCTGGGGAGAAAAGGCCAGAACAGGGGAGATGTCAGACAGGGTTATACGGAGGTGAGGGAGCTGTTGTTTGGCAACTGCAATGGAATGGTTTGGTCTGAGCTAATTTATAGCCAGGAATTAATCAGGCCAGCCGGTCCCATTAATTCAAGTTTGAGTATTTACAGTGGAGCAGGGCTGTTGCCTGACTTTTTACTCCCTGCAGTTTAATTTACATCGCTTGAGAGGGTGAAGTGGCAACTCCTCCTCCTCCTGATCTGCAACTGTTGCTTGGAATGGTCCAGGCTCTGCCTTTGTCAGTGACATGGCAGGACCATCAGCTTCCTTTGGCTATAGTAGGCTGTGACTAGGTAGGATGTGACACCATAGAAGTTGCAGTTGTACCCACGTTCTTCTGGTGGGCTTCCCACTGGGGAAACTACTGGGCAAACACAAGAACAGAAGGTTGGACTGAGGGATGTGATGATGACAGGGCCCTGATCTACTCTGTTCCCAGGTCATCTCACCCTTGAGGATCTGTCAAAGTGACAGAAAGTCACAGGAGCCCCAAAACCATGGGTTATTGGTGACAGCAGGATGTTAAGGGGCAAGCAACAACAATTTTTATAAAACTATATGAGAATGTACAAGCACTGAGATCAGGGCCCCCATTCTGTTCAAATCCTGGTCTTTCAGAGCGTTAGAAGGGGAATCCAGGCTGATTAACAAGTCCCAGTCTTTCACAGAATCCTAGCCCCCAGATGCTGTTGAGTCCAATGCCCTGCTCAGTGCAGAATTCGAGCAAGAACATTGCCAGTAGGGAGCTATCCAGAATCTGTGTGAAGACATCCCGAGAAAGAGAACCCACCATCCCTTTAGGCAATTTATTCTGTTCCCCAACCACTCTTAACTGTCAAGAATTTCCTTCTAATATTCAATCAAAATCTGCCCTCATATAAGTACAGAGGACAGGACTGCCTCCTCTTCTCTGGGACAGCACTCGAGGGATTTAAAGAAGGGCCATCATGTCACCCCCTCAGACTTCTCTTCACCGGACTGTACATGCCCAGCTCTATCAACCTCTCATAGATTTTGTTCTCTGTACCTCTTATCATCCTTGTTGCCCTGTTCTAATTTGTCTCTGTCCTTCTTAAAATGAGGCACCCAGAACTGAATGCAGAACTCCAGACAAGCCCTGACCAACCTCTATTAATGCAGGTTAAAATAGCATTCACTTCCTTTGCTGCAGCATCACACTTCTGGCTCATGTTTGGTTTTATTCAGTTTTGTTCCTGTTCTTTCTGCTTTTATACTGGGTGAAAATAAGTCAACCTGGGGAGCTGATACAAAAAGTCTCTGATGGTACTGAGAGCTGATGATATTTTGGCATAAACAAAATGTATATGGATCTCCAAAATAAAATTGGAAGGAACAGGAACAAAATCTGGGATTTTCTGGTCTTCTTTATTCAGTCTGAATACATTTCTTTCAATAAAGCTGAGCCATCAGTTTTCCAGTAAGACCGTGGAATTTTCCCTGGATTCACTGGGGGAAGGAATTCCTCTTCATTACCCATTCCTCAGGCTTGTAAAACACATATATTGTGTGATTGTGAAAGCCTAGTAATCCCTCCTCACCAACTCTTCCAGATATTCCAAACTCTGCAAATTCAGCCAGATCCAAGACGGCATCTCTCATGTTCTCCTCTTTGTCTCATTTCAGCCTCTGCATCCAGCATGGCACTCATCCTGGGGATCGTTATTGCTATTGGACTGTTAGTGACTATTTTTGGGATCTTCTCATACATCCTTAAGTGGAAGCGTGAGCAACAATGGAAAAACACTTTCTCTTGGGAGGCAGCAACCATGGAGCTCCACACATGAAAGCCAGCCTTTAGGGGCTCTTCTACTAAAAGTCTACTTAATATTCTTTTTGTCTATCTCCTTTCCTATTCCAGGATGGATTTCCTGCAACAATAGATGCATGTTTTCCTTTTTTTTTAACCCTACAAAAACATCCTGAGTATTTTCTCCTGTTTTTATCGCAAGCTGGTATTGCACTGGCTATGTTGCACTCTGCTTAACAGACATGCCAAATATTCCTACACATATGGCATGAGATGACCAGACACAGTTTGATGGCTTCCAAGTCCAGAAATCCTCGAGCCCAAACTTTCAAGCAGGGGTGTGAAATGATAAGAGGCATGGATTCAAACCAAGCATTATGATGGATTCCCAGGTTTTCACAGATCCTTGTGTTTCTCTGACACCTCACATTCATCTTTCCCACCTCCAGGGAAGAGGTCAGCTGTCTGCTTCTGCCAGCTGTGGAGAGTGAAGGAGTGACACTAGCATTGATTCACTGTGTATAAGTTAATTCCTCTGTTCAAGAAGACTTTCAATAGTTTGTAGATGTTCATACATGCCACTGTCGAAGACTTGTGTCAAAATACATCTGACTGTATAACTGATGAAGAGCTGAAATACTGGCTTGTATAATAGACAAAAAATTGAAATTCAGTTGAAGCCACAAGGGTTCCCCCTCCCCCTTCCAAGGACTTCAAGCCAAGTTGACTCTCTTTAGGACCGTGATTTTCAGTAATTTGTGTATTTGTATGATGATTGTTTTAAAAGTAAGTAATTTTAAAAGTAAGTAATTGTTTTATAAATTCAAATATTGATATATTGTTTATCCCACCTTCTGCTCATTCACTCTAAAGGCAGAAGTGGGCAGCTAGTGTGCTCACCTGAGGTGCAGGGAATCTGATCTGCCGGCTGTGGCTTGCCTCTGCTGCTGCTATATGCCATAGGAAACATGACGTATTGCAAGGAGCTCGTCTCTCCTCTGCCTTTGGGGAGCCTGCCAGCTACCTGCTTCACAAGGCCAAAGAACGCGCACATAATGGCCGGGCCTTACAGTAGCCTCCACTGCTGCCCTGGGGCTACTTCTCAGCCTAGTTGCACTAGATAATTTAAAAAAAATATTTTGGCATTTTCAGTCCATGGTTGGTTAAATCTGTGGGTCCAGAGCCCACAGATACCAAAGGCCCACTGTAATTTAATAGAAAATATGTACACTGGACCCTGTGGATCTGTGATTTCCAGCAAGCATGGAGCATCTTCTTCTGTACATGGAATGGCAGTTATGTGAACATGGATATACTGAAACATCCATGCAAATGTCCTCACCCAGAGGACCTTCTCATCGGCTGGCCCTAGACTGTGGAACGATCTGACAGAAGAAATTCAACAGTGGAAACACTGTCCAAATTCAAAAAAGTACTAAAAACCTCTTTCTTCCGACAGGCCTACCCAGTCTATTTTTAATTATGAAGTATTCACAATTGTGATGTGTTTTAATTATGATATATTTGTATTTAAATGATTTCATGTATTTTCAGTGTATTTAATCTACAATGTGTTTTTAATTGTATTTTAATTTATGTTGTAACCCTTCGTGAGCCTTGAGGAAAGGTAGATAAGATTCAGGTGCCCAGAATTCGATAGAGTATTCCAAATGAGGTCTAACCAATGCAGAATAGATGGTACTATTACTTTCCTTGATCTAGACACCATACTCCTCTTGATGCGATTCTTGGTTGCATCAATAGGAGTATGGTGTCTAGATCGAGGGAGGTAATGGTACCACTCTATTCTGCCTTGGTTAGACCTCATTTGCAAGACTGTGTTTAGTTCTGGGCACCTCAATTCAAGAAGGATATCAACAAGCTGGAGCATGTCCACAAGAGGGTAACCAAAATGATGAAGGGTCTGGAAGCCATGCCCTATGAGGAGTGGCTTAGAGAACTAGGTATGTTTAGTCTGCAGAAGAGAAGGTTAAGAGGGAAATGATAGCCGTGTTTAAATATTTGAAGGGATGTCATGTTGAGGAGAGCTTGTTTTCCACTGTTCCAGAGACTAGGACAAGGAGCAATGGATTCACATTGCAGGAAAAGTGATTCCATCTGAACCTCAGGAAGAACTTCCTGATGGTCAGAGCTTTCTGGCAGTGGAATATACTGCTTCAGAGTATGGTGGAGTCTGCTTTTTTGGAGATTTTTAAGCAGAGGCTGGATGGCCATCTGTTGTGAATACTTTGATGTGTGTTCCTGCATAGCAGGGGGGTGGACTGGATGGTCCCTGTGATCTCTTCCAACTATATGATTCTATGATGATGATGATTCCTCCTCTTCTTCTTCATGGTTTTTTCCTCTGGATCTCAGGGTTCGTTCGTTCTTTCTTTCTTTCTTTCTGCATTATCATTCTGCTGTTGGTTAAATCCACAGATTACGGGAATATGTATGCATAAAATATGTGTAAGATGACATGTAGATGGCACATAGTTCAAGAAAAGTTATCAAAAATGTCTAAGACTGTTTCAAATCAATGTTGAGGCTGTCAAGATAATCAAGGGTCTTTTTTTCCATATGTGGTGAACTTGCAAGAAAGTGATGAGTTGTGGGTCTAAGATTTATATTTTAATATTTTAAAAAAATTAAGGGTGGATTTTGTCGTATCACCAGAATTACTTTTGTTGGGAAATATTGATGAAAATCTGGATAGTAAATATGGACTACTTCTTTGATGCACGATAACAGCTGCCAAGAATGCTGTTTGCCCAGCCTTGTAAATGGGCTGTTACCCAGTGGATTTCCATGGCTGAGCGGGGAATCGAACCCTGGTCTCCTAGGTCATAGTCCAACACTCAAAACGTTTCAGACTACCAGTTCTCAAACTGCAGGTCTGGCTTCATGCTTGAAACTCCAAACCAGGCTTCAAATTGCAAACCAGGCCTCACACTGCAGATTTCATTGTTATTTATCTTCAAGCCAGCTCCAACTTATGGGAACTCTGTCGTAGGGGTTCTTTGCCCAGATTTATTCAGGAGGGAGGGTTTCCATTGAGTTCCTCTGAGGCTAAAAGAAAGTATGACTTGCCTAAGGTTTACTAGTAGGTCTCCGGGGCTGAGGAAGGATTTGAACCCTGGTCCCTCAGAGTTGTAATCCAACACTCAGACAACTACACCATGCTGGCTCCTTGTGCACAACAAATTACCAGGCCACAGACTCTAAACTACTAATGCTAAAAGGCTTCTAACTACAAACTAGGCCCCACACAGCAAACTTTCTTGCTATACATCTTTAAGTTGACCCTACCTTACGGAGACCCTCTCCTAGGGTTTTCTTGAGTCCTTTCAAGATTTCTTTCCAGGAGATTTCCAACAATCTTCCTCCGAGGCTGAGAGAGAGTGGGAGGTGCCCAAGATCACCCAGGGGGTTTCCATGGCTGAGTGGAAGATTTGAATGACACTCTTAGACAGTCTCAGTCTAATACTGAAATTGTGACACCATCACAGCCCTCACTGGTATCCCAGAGTCCTGGCTCAACAGTTGAACTCCTACACCATGTGGGTTCCTTAGACCCTACAAGCTACCAGGCCTCACACTACAAACACTGTTGTTAGAGGTCTTCAGCTCAACTCTGGCCTATGGAGACCCTCTCCTAGGGTCTTCTTGGCAAGATTAATTGCTTAGAGGAGGGTGGCCGTGGCCCTCATCTGAGGCTGAGATTGTGTGACCTGCCCAAAGCCGCCAGGGGGTTTCCATGGCTTAACGGGTTTGAACCCTGGCCTCCAGAATCCTGGTCAAAGCCACTGTTCCACTCCTTGTTGTCCTTATTAAATGCCACCAAGTCAACTTTGCCCAATGGTGACTGTATGAATGAGAATCACCCCATCCTAAACCACCTTGCTGAGGTCTTGCAGACTCAGGATGGAGTCAATCCACCTGTAATGCAGTCTTCCTCTTTTCCTACTGCTTTCTAGCTCATCAGGCATTATTGTCTTTTCTAGGGAGTCATTGTATTCTCTTGATATGGCCAAAGAATGACAGCCTCAATCTTGGCTTCTAGTGAGAGCCGGCCCCTCCCGAAACTGCAAACCCCAGGATTCCAGAGGATGTTGAAAGTGGAATCATCGCACTATAACAGGCTAGTGCGGAAATGGCCTAGGGCTCAAACCACTTTACCATGCTGGCTCTCATTTATTACTTGTAGATGCCAAAATGAGGAAATATTACAACAGTTGGGGGTGTTTGGTTTAGAAAAGAAGGCAAGTAAAGAGAGACATGTTAAATATGTGCATGAAATCTTGTGGAGAAAGTAGATAGGGAGTAACTTTTTCTGTTTCCCCCTTTTGCAATACTAGAAACTACTGGGGTCAGCTACTGACACTGTCTGGTGGGAGATTCAAGGCAAATTAAAGCTTCCCTTAACCAGAAATCCAAACTCCAAAACCCTTCAAAAAACCAAAACTTGAAAAGTAGGACCTACTCTTTTTTCTGTATGGAACATGAGGGAATTATGGAGGCTTGCTTCGGACCCAAGTGAGCTGAGAGGGGAAAAAAGACACCAAGCTGACGGAGAGACTTTGGAAGCAAGTTCTCCACTACATTCCCTACAGGAAGCAAGAGGAGAAGAACTGACCAGAGTGTGGACCCTGTGTTGAAAGAATGGCATGTAATTTATACTTGTACAACAAGGTACAATGATATTTACAACAGTTTAATTTTACATTTTAAAGGGTGCGTGAAATACAAATGAATTTTAGACTTGTATTCAATCTCCAAGATATCTTACTACGCATATGAAAATATTCCAAATTCCAAAAAAAAATCCAAAATATAGAACACTTTTGGTTGCAAGCATTTCAATATTTCGGTAAAGTATTTCTTTATACAGTAAAAATATAGAGTATGGAACTCGCTTCCATGAGAAGTAGCAATTGGTTATTAATGTGGCTTTCACTGGTTACTGGATGCTTTCGTATGGATTGGGCAATCTGTGGCGATTACTTGTGATGGATCTATATGACATCCATCACCACAGGCAAATTTCCTCAGGATATCAAAGAACTATGAGCTTATGGGGACGAAGCTTAAGGATCTTGGTGCGCAGGTGGTCATTTCGTCTCTCCTCCCTGTTCAAGGATATGGCGTACGCAGGGAAAGGACAATAGCAGAGGTCAACAACTGGCTCCGCACATGGTGCCGCTGGCAACAGTTTGGGTTTTTGGAACATGGCCTGAATTTCCATGAACGTGGGCTTCTGGCGAGGGATGGGCTGCACCTCACAAAACTTGGCAGGAATGTTTTTACAAACAGTCTCGCAAGGAGGATTAAGAGGTCTTTAAACTAAGTTCCACTGGGGAGGGAGACAATATTATTCAGGGCAGGGACTTGGCGAACGCAGGGGGGAAAGGCCCAATTGATACTGCACAAGTAGTACAAGAGGCCAATGGCGGGAAGAGTAGAAACAATAGTACAGGACTTGCAGGAAGGGCCCGGGGACTTAAGTGTTTATACACTAATGCACAGAGTATGGGAAACAAGCAGGATGAACTTGAACTCCTAGTACAACAAAATAAATACGATTTGATAGGCATCACTGAGACCTGGTAGGATGAGTCTCATGATTGGAATATAGGAATAGAGGGGTATAGCCTATTTTATAAAAATAGACCAAACAAGAAAGGAAGAGGAGTAGCCTTGTATGTCAAGGATGTTTTCACCTGTGAAGAGATCCTTGACTTAAACCCAGTAAGCCAAGTCGAGAGCATGTGGGTAAGAAGGGAGTGAGAAACAATAGGGATATTCTGGTGGGGGTTTACTACAGACCTCCAACCCAGGCTGAGGACTTTGATGACGCCTTCCTGAACCAAATGACTGCACATTCAAGGAGGAGAGATACAGTAATAATGGGAGATCTCAATTACTCAGATATATGCTGGCAGTCAAATTCTGCCGAGACAGCAAGGTCCAGCAAGTTTCTTGCTTGTCTTGCAGACAACTTCATGGTCCAGAAGGTGGAAGAGGCCACAAGGGGATCAAATATTCTAGATCTGATCCTGACCAACAGGGATGACCTTGTGAATGAGGTAGAAGTGGTTGGGTCTTTAGCGGGGAGTGACCATGCCCTACTGGAATTTGGCATTCAGTGGGAAGGAGAAGATGAGGGTAGCCAAACACTCATCTTAGATTTTAAAAAAGTGGACTTCGGTGAACTTAGAGAGCTGCTGGCTGGAATTCCGTGGTCAAGAATAGTGAAAGAGAAAGGAGTTCAGGAGGCATGGGAGTTCCTTAAAAAAGAGATACTGAAGGCACAGTCTAAAACTGTGCCAATAAGGAGGAAAAATGGAAGGCATCTGAGGAAACCAGAATGGTTGACTAAAGAACTCTCAGCTGAGCTAAGTGTTAAAAGAAACATGTATAGGGAATGGAAGAAGGGGGAAACCACCAAAGAAGAATTTAAGCAAGTGGCCCAGAGATGTAGGGAGGAGGTCAGAAAGGCTAAAGCACAGAACGAACTTAGGCTGGCCAGAGACATTAAAAACAATAAAAAGGGCTTTTTTAAATACGTCCGCAGCAAAAGGAAAAAGAAGGAGACGATAGGGTCGCTGCGCAGAGAAGATGGAGAATTACAGGGGGAAGGGAAAAGGCAGAACTACTTAACACCTTCTTTGTCTCAGTTTTTTCCCAGAAGGATACAAGCACTCAACCTGGCAGTTGGGGAGCAGGTGAGGAAGCAGGGGAAATGAGGCACGTAATAGGTAGAGGGGTGGTACAGGAATACCTGTCCACACTGGATGAATTCAAGTCTCCAGGGCCAGATGAATTGCATCCTAGGATATTAGAAGAGCTGGCAGAGGTCATTTCGGAACCGCTTGCTATAATCTTTGAGAAATCTTGGAGGACAGGAGAAGTTCCAGCAGACTGGAAGAGAGCAAATGTTGTCCCCATCTTCAAGAAGGGAAAAAAGAGGACCCAAATAATT
>CAOKZL010004828.1:0-16542 GCA_948472985.1 Iguana delicatissima | reverse complement strand
AGGGAACATACTAATTAAGTAATAGCAGCTCAATGCTGTGTTACGCATGGTCTAGCAGTTTGTAAGAGTCAAGCATCATAAAGTTGTGTGATGTTGTAAAGAGCACAGGTAGGGAAGACAATGGTGTTCAGAAAAAACAGTACCAGAAAGACTATTCCAGCCTTGGTTGTGTGCCGCCTTGACATCTTTTTGCCCATTATCAAGTCCCTCATGTCAGCGCTAATTTGTGCAGTTAATGTGATGATATTAATTATGTTTAAAAGAACAGGTAGCAAACTGAGATGGATTTGGTGAGCAGAAAAAGATCTTTCAGATATGTTTATGCACATTTTATATATTACTGTTTACATGTCTTTTGACTCAGGATATAAAACAATAAATTAGAAATACCTAAAGAAGTTTTCCTCAGTAGAAGAAGAAGTAGATGTTGGAAATAAATCAGCTGCATAGAATTATGTGTAGAGATAATTATATTTATGAAGGCTGGTGTAGAAGGAGTAGATTAAGTTAATTTATTTGTTATAATTTTTTGCATGGAATTTCAGCTATACACATTCATGTGTGATCCTAGTCAGAACTCCTGTCTGTAAGAAGCTTTGTGAGAACAGCTGTATTGGTAACAGTTTGTCCAGCAGGGTACTGACTGAGACTATCTACACGTTAATAATGAGGCCTGTGACATTGTAAGATCATACTTCTGTGGCATGCTCGCTGGTGAATATCTTAGAGCATTTGTATCAGAGGTCAAATACAATGATTGATTTCAGGTTGGAAACTTCCAAGGGTTATTCTGAGGAGCTGTCATGGAAGCATGTTTTCCAAACCCTCCATCCCCCATATGAACACTCGTCTTAGCTAACCCAGTGTAAAACACATATTTTCCAAAATCTCAAATGGAATATTAAATGAAGAGAAATAATTCCTCTTAGTAAGTTTCAAACTACCATCTATTTCTACTTTATCTTTCTCTATTCCCATGGTTAGAAGATCCTTGCTATTAAATCACAGCAAAGCTTTGTGCTCCTGATCACATTCTTAGATGACAGATAGATATTTGGAGCAGACATTGCCAACGGAATATACTTTCGTTGTTGCTAGAAGGAGGTTCCAAATTTAGAAATTATGACTTTCTATAGCCTTTCTACAGAAGTGATAGTTACACTTAATGATGCTTTGATAGTACTTCAGACACACTTGATCTAGAAATGTGGCCCAGGAAGTATAAAAACTTTCTCCCATAATAATGATGGTAACTGACTACAGCTCATTCTTTGTTATAAATTTATAAAATTATTTACTTAAAACATTTTCATCCTGCTCTTCAGATGACAAACGTCCCAGATTAGGGTTAAACAAGATAACTTTATTAAATGCATACCATAGCTATAAGGGCTCTTATCTTTTAGACATAAGTAAGTGTGCAGCACACCATCATCAAGACCAAGAATAGATAGGATGAGGTTAAATTTCCCTATCAGACAGTTTCTAAACTCAACTTCCCCATGTTCCCAATGCCATTGGAGGAGTCATCCAATTGAGTTGGTCTTATATGGAATATACCTCCTATGTTTTGTTACCCAATTGGCATACTCTATCCTGGGGACTATAAATTTAATATCAAATATACCCGCCATGCCATAGAGGTTGCCAGATGGGCATGTAGGCAAAAGAGTGAAACAACCAAAAACAGATCAAAACCAGAAAAATCCCCAATCATGTAGTCCAAGGAGACCTCAAGCTATACACATCCACATAAACGAAGGGTCCTCAGCCAAGAATAGCCAACTTGAGGGGATTAGCAGGTTTTCTCCAGGTTGAGCAACTTTGACTCTGGAACTTCACTACAAGGCGAGGTCCATCTACATAAACCAATATTGCAACCCTGCACAACCACAACCCTGCACAACCGCAACCCTACACACCACAACTCAGCATAAATCAATAATGTAAACGACCAAGTTGCCATTGTTTGGCATTCCTTCCTTTGTTGTGGCCATTGTTCTTCCCAGGAGAGGGCCTGCCTTTCATATTCTGCCCTATAAGTCGTCCTAGTTTTTGAGGGTCTCTTTGGAGAACTCCCTGCCACGCTAGCAGACCAGCACTTTGTTGGTTGAATGATCCCCTCAGCCGTTTCTTCACTGAGCTCTATTCTTCTCGCCGCTTCCTGGACCAAAGACTTCAAGATAAGTGCAATATCACCGCCTCTACATTCTCTTTGCTATATCCCCTATCATTGTTCACCTCTTTTCCTTCTCAATAGGCCTTGTGTGCGTGAGTGAGTGAGTGCGTTGGTGCAGTGAGAATATCTTCATTCAGTGAAATCCATTTATTTGGTATAGTTGTCTGGCTTTTGCTTGGCCTGACCTCGTAAAGTTGGGTAAAAGATCCTGCTGTGCTACCCTGCCCCTCGTTTTGCTAATGCCAGTGCTCTTCTAATTTCCCCCAACCTTTATAACTTGGAGTGAATCAGAGTGCTCCCCACGGGACCCCCAGAAGTCAAGGTAACAGTTTAGATGAATGCTACTTAAAATGGTGGTCTGTTGATGGATGTAGATCTATGAGATATTGGCTGCCAGTTCATGATAAGTTTCTAGGAAAACATTTGTGTATGGGCTCTATCCCCCCCATATAAAAAAAAAACCCCTCTATCCCAAAAATTTTAAAAAATTAATTACTTTAAATAATTTTTTTATTATTTATTTAAACTTCTTTTTCCTCTTTACTGGGAAAATTTTTCAATTTAATTTTAATTTTTTTATTTTATTTAAAAGTTTTAAACATTTTATTTTAAAAACTATCTAAAACTGCCAAAATCCATATCATTTTTTCCTGTTTTACATAACATTCTTCAAATTAACTGAATAAACCACATGGGGGTCTTATAATCCCAAACTTGTAAGGGTTCACCCCAAGGTTCAAATTTTCTGGTACTGTTTTTGAAAAATTCCCCCCTTTTGGGGTCTTTAACCTTCACAGATTTATACCTTGATTTTAACTGCTAACAAGGTGTATCTGAACTTTACTGGCCTCTTAAAGTTTTTTGCTTAAATATAAAAACAATTAAAGAGTAAAAATTAAGTTTATAAAAAACCAATCACCAAAACCTTATGGTACGACATTTGACAAACTGGGTTTAAAAATTAAGGAAAAGTTGTGGGGAAAAGTCATGAAATTTAAGTTCTTTAATAAAAAAAACCTTTGGATAGACAGGATTTGGAATTTCTAAAAGCTAAAAATGTATGGCAGTCTGAATGCTATTACATCTGGATTTTTAACTATAGGAAGTATCAGTCTATGTTCATGCACTATACAGAATGATGAGGGTATCTAGGAGTACTTCTTTGGGAAAGGGTTGGGGAAATTTCTGGATCTGGCATCGCCGAAGTTTTGAAATATCACTAGCCAAATTTTAAAAGGATAGTTTTGTCAGTTCCACCAGCAGAACTGGCAGGGACTAATCCCTTCATTTTGTCCCTATATCTGAGCACTCTCCAAAGCCTGTAAGGATTAGGAAATGTTCCAGAGCTAGTTTTGGGTGGTACAGAAATGTGTGTGCATAAAGGAAGGAAAAGAAACCATGGGAGACACCAGTGTGACATTGGTTTTTGGCCATAGTTTTGATCCCGAAATCCCAAAAGTCTAATTCCCTTTCTCCTGGAAGTGAGACATTTTGTTTATGAATTTGTGGCCAGAAGAGGAAGAGATGATGATGGTGGTTTTAGTGTTGATTTACGCCTGTTTTTTATTACTAGAGCAGCTTACAAACAGTAAATAATGCAATAAAAAGATGTGTGATATTCAAAACAAAATTATAATAAATAAAGGATAAAAAAGAATAAGAAAAGCATAACAGTTAAAAATAGAGCAGTCTTTAAAAATGCAGATAATTAACATAAAAATTTGCTGAAACAAAAATAAGTCTGCTATTTACATTTGATGGAGAAAAATGCTTGTGGTAGATCTCCACAGTGAAAGTTTGTGAGCACCCATCACAGGACTTTTTTTCTTTGTACTAATCTTACATAATGATGTAAGAAGAGATTTTTAATCCTAAACCTGAGGCAGGTTTATTGGAAGGGGGACATTATTTCTAGAGCAGTACTGGAATAACTGTGGTGAGTCCAGAGGGTCAATTTTCTGATCCCAAGAACGTGTGAGAGCCACACAGATTACCACAAAACAATAAATAGCAGTGGCTGGTTTTCTGGTTTTCAAAAACAAAATAAAACCTTTTTAAAAGATGTATTGCCTCCAGAAGATGCAATTCACCTTTGTGATAGGGCTAGAGCAGTGGTTCTCAACCTATGGGTCCCCAGATGTTTGTGGACTTCAGCTCCCAGAAGCCCCAGCCACTATAGTCAATGCTCAGGGCTTCTGGGAGCTGAAGTCCCAAAAATATCTGGGGACCCACAGGTTGAGAACCACTGGGCTGGGAGCATGAGGAGGTATACTTCATCCACACATGTTGTAGATGTAGCCAGATTAAGGCCCAATATCAACCTTTTTTTTTCAGGAGTTCCTTCTGTTTAAATAAATGAGAGGAGGAAGTCCTTTAGACATTGCTTTGTTCATGAGAAACCAACACGGTGGAAGGTTTCCCTTCCAACTGTGGAAGACGTCCGTAGGTAAAAGCCACTCTTCTTTTCCCTCTTTTAAAACAATATACTCGGGGACTTTTTGAGTAGGGCTTCCATCATTTAAAACTAGTGCTTGGAAAGACATGGAGATACCATATGATTCTAATTGCTGGGCTAGAGGTAACAATTGGGCAACTGCCTTTTGGACCAAGGAGTTTCCAGTGTTTTTTAAAGGCAGTGCAACAGAGAGAGCATAATAGTTCTCAGTTGTTGAAGTTATATATAATTATGGAATGTGTTGTTTTTCTTTTCTTTGCATGTATGAATACATTTAATTAGACTGGGAAAATGCCAGATTTTAAAATTAGAGTATTACTATAAGGAGAGGCAGAGTTTTGCCTCACTGGTGCTGTTAGAGGCAATGAGGCTGGGTGTCACATCTGTAAACAACAGAGCACAGAATGCTTTACTGCCTGATGGGGGAAACATTGCTGTCTTTTTATGTCTGTGCAATCTTTAATGCTTCAAACCTCTATAGTTTTACCCTTTCAATTAGGAACCTGTCAAGTAAAGCTTTTGTATTCATAATTTGTGCTCTTAAGAGATTTATCTGTTTGCTTGAAAAGTGTTCTTTGAGTTCAGGTTTGCAGAAGTGGGTTGTTCAGAAAATAAACACAGCAGTGCATTTGAACATCCTTTTCTTTGCTTTCTGGGAATTAATGATGTTGGTGATTTATTTCTGAGTGCTAATTGCAACATAACAGCTATTTTAATTTGGGATGCTTGTTAGTAACAGTTCAGTAGTCCTCTGAGGGACATTAGATAACCTTTGGTGTCTTTCTTGGGGATTAGAAAACACTACTTGGGGATCTTTATTATTTTAGAGTAAATGAGCTATCAAAAATACCAGGAGAGGATGCAGATTTGGGGAAGATGCTTCTGTTGTATGTGTTAACCTGAATTAACAGTAATAAAGCAACTGTTTATTCAGGTTCACTCATTACAACAGAAACATCTGCCCCAAATCTGCATCCTCTGCCTGGGTATTTTTGATAGCTATTTTATTCTAAAATAATAAAGATCCCCAAGTAGTGTTTTCTCTAATCCCCAAGACACCAAAGGCTATCTAATGCTCCTCAGCAACTGTTATTAACAAGCATCCCAAATTAAAATAGCTGTTATGTTGCAATTAGCACGCAGAATGAATCCACCAACATCATTAATTCCCAGAAAGCAAAGAAAAGGAATATTCAAATGCACTGCTGTTTATTTTCTGAACAACCCACTTCTGCAAACCTGAACTCAAAGAACACTTTTCAAGCAAACAGGATGAGACGGCGCAACGTGAATTCGAAAGCTTTACTTGACAGGTTCCTAATTGAAAGGGTAGCCAAGGTTTGAAGCATTAACAATTTGGCAGACATAAAAAGACACAATGTTTCCCCATCAGCAGGGCAGTAAAGCATTCTGTGCTCTGTTGTTTACAGATGTGACACCCAGCCTCATTGCCCTCTGCACACAGTGAGGCAAAACTCTGCCTCTCCCTTATGGTGGTACTTTTCTAATTTTAAAATCTGGCATTTTCCCAGTCTAATTAAATGTATTCATTCAAAGAAAAAAAAACAACACATTGCATAATTATATATAACTTCAACAACTAGAAAACTGTATGCTCTCTGTTGCACTGCCTTTAAAAAACACTGAATTCCTTGGTCCAAAAGGCAGTACCCCATTGTTACCTGTAGCCCCACATTAAATGAGTATGGTACTCCATGTCTTTGCAGACTTATTAAATGATTGGAAACCCCTACTCAAAAAGTTGCCGAGTGTATTGGGGGAAAAAGCAGAGAGTGGCTTTCTTGGACGTGTTTTCCACAGTTGGAAGGGAAACCTTCCACCATGTTGTGTTCTCATGAACAAAGCAATACTGTAAAGGAGAACTCCCTGCCCCATTCAAACAGAAGGAACTCCTGAAAAAGGTTGATATTGGGCCTTAGATGTCAGACATCTACAACATGTGTGGATGAAGTGTGTCCTAGGCTTTTGTCTAGCCCATGGTTCTGAGACCTGTAGGATCCCCAGGATGTTTTTTTGGACTTTGGCTCCCAGAAAGCCCCCTCACATTGACTATGGTGGCTAGGGGCTCCTGGGAGCTGAAGTCCACAAACATCTAGGAGCTGCCCGTAGGTTGAGAACCAGCTGCTAGCCCCATCCACAAAGGTAAAATCTCAGTATTCTGGAGGCAATACATCTTTTAAAAAGGTTTTATTTTGTTTTTGAAAACAGGAAAAACCAGCCTGCTATTTATTGTTTTGTGGTAGTCTGTGTGGCTCTCACACATTTCTGCAGAAATAGAAAATTGACCTACTGAACTCACCACAGTTATTCCAGTACTGCTCTAGAAATAATGTCCCCCTTCCAATAAACCTGCCTGTAGGGTTGGATTAAAAATCTCTTCTTACATCATTATGTAAGATTGGTGAAGAAAAAAAGTCCTGTGATGGGTGTCAAAGCTTTCACTGTGGAGATCTACCACAAGCATTTTTCTCCAATAAATGCAATGCACAGAGCTTATTTTTGTTTTTCAGCAAATTTTTATGTTAATTATCTGCATTTTTAAAGAGCTGCTCTTATTTTTAACTGTTATGCTTTTCTTATTCTTTTTTATCCTTTATTTATTATAATTTTGTTTTGAATATCACACATCTTTTTATTCATATTTACTGTTTGTGAGCTGCTCTAGTAATAAAAAACAGCAAATCAACACTAAAACCACCATCATCATCTCTTCCTCTTCTGGCCACAAATTCATAAACAAAACCTCTGCACTTTCCAGGAAGGGGATTGAGACTTTGGGATTTTGGAGGATGAAAAACTTATCGCCAAAAACCAATGTAGCACTGCATGCTGTCCAATCTGTAACTTTCTTTTTCCTTCCTTTATGCACACACACTCTCTGCACCCGAAAACTAGCTCTGGAACATTTCCTGATCCCTTACAGGCTTTGGAGAGTGCTCAGATATAGGAGCAAAATGAAGGGATTAGTCCCCTGCCAGTTCTGTGGTGGAACTGACAAAACTATCCTTTTAAAATTTCGGTCAGTGATATTTCAAAACTTAGAGGATAGGAAAAATTTGCGACCCTTTTCCAAAGAATACTGCTGAGATACCCTCATCATTCTGTAGTACATGAACATGGACTGATACTTATCATTAACAGGGATGTAATGGCGTTTGAGACTGCCATACATTTACTTTAGAAAAGAAATTCCAAAAAACCCTCTCTTATCCACAATGGATTAGCCATGCAAATGTACAGTTAAACTTTGCTAAATGGTACCTTACAACTAACACAATTCTTCATATACCACTTGTTAAACCCATGCTCAAGTCAAATGGATCTCTAACCTACAGAGCCATATGGCTAGAAGATAAATGGCCTGCTGTTTATAGCTTATAGTTATTGTACTGCTACAGTGTGGCTTGTATTTGCAAGCGCTGAAAAAAAAGTTTTGCCTTGTTAACAGAAATACATTCCTATATTACCAGCAGTTCAAATATCATGGTGAAAATCTGATGCAAGCTTTGCAGAGAGAAAACCAAATGTGTGTGGTATTCTCACATTCAAAAAGTCTAGTTAGTCTCTAGAAATTGAAACTTGTTCCAGGAACTGCTCAGCAAGATGAAAATATAATGAGGCAGTCTAGTGTTGTGTTGAGTTTCCAGATTCCACAGAATTTGAAGCAGTCTGCACCTGTGAAACAGCACAGCGAAGAAGTTGATTACCTTGCATATTAACTGGCTTATGTTAGAATCCTGGTTGTAACTGAAGAACAAATGTGTGGTAAAACGTTCATTAACTACTAGATGAAACTGTATATATAAAATTAACATTGAAAATGTATCTTAGGATTAAATCAGAGGATTAGCAGAAGCCCTTTACACAAGCTGCAATAATTATATCAAAAGTTCACTAACGTAATCTAAACCATTCATCTTAAATTAATTTGTGGACTAGCAGGTTTTTCTTCTCAGTGCATAGGGATCAGCACTATATTGTCATTAACTACAAAGAAATGTTTTCCTAAAACTATCATGAACTGGCAGCCCAATATCTCATAGACTGACATAGATCAACAGACCGCCATTTTAAGTCAGCATTCATGCTGAACTGTTATTTAACTGTAAGATGCCCCAATCAGGTCTCTTGATTCAGCTCCAGAGTATAGAAAGGTTGGGGAAATTAGAAGAGCACTGGCATTAGCAAAACGAGGGGCAGGGGTAGCACAGCAGGATCTTTTACCAAACTTGAAGGGGTCAGGCCAACAAAAAGCCAGACAAGCTGTACCAAATAAATGGATTTCACTGAATGAATATTGGCAAGGCAAGGCACTCCACTGCACTCACGCACACAAGGCCTGAAGGAAAAGAGGTGAACAATGATGGGGATATAGCAAAGAGAATGTAGAGGCGGTGATATTGCACTTCTGTTGAAATTGTTTTGGGTCCAGGAAGACGCGGAGAAGAATAGAGCTCAGTGAAGAAACGGCTAAATTCAACCAACAAATATAGTCTGCTAGCGTGGCAGGGAGTCTCCAAAGAGACCCTCAAAAACTAGGACGACTTATAGGCAGAAGGTACCTCAAAGGCAGGCCCTCTCCTGGGAAGCAATCACAACAAAGGAAAGAAATCCCAAACAATGGCAACTTGGTCAGTTGCATGATTGATTTATGCTGAGTTGTGGTGTGTAGGGTTGCGGTTGTGCAGGGTTGTGGTTGTGCAGGGTACAATATTGGTTTATGTAGATGGACCTTGTAGTGAAGTTCCCAGAGTCAAAGTACTCAACCTGGAGAAAACCTGCTAAATACCCTCAAGTTGGCTATTCTTGGCTGAGGACCCTTGGATTTTATGTGGATGTGTATAGTCTGGCAACCTCCTTGGACTACATGATTGGGGATTTTTCTGGTTTTGATCTGCTTTGGCTGTTCGACCTCTTGCCTACATGCCCATCTAGGGGACAAACCTCTATGGCATGGCGGGTATATTTGATGGGCATAGTCCCAGGATAGAGTATGCCAATTGGGTAAACAAAACATCAGAGGTGTACCCAGTATAAGACCAACTCAATTGGATGACTCCTCCAAATGGCATTCAAAAGGGAGTTAGTTTAGAAACTGTCTGATAGGGAAATTTAACCTCATGCTTATCTATTCTTGGGTCTTGATGATGGTGTGCGGCACTTCTTATATTTGTAAAAGATGAGCCTTATGACTATGGGTATGCATTTTGATGAATTTTATGTTGTTTAACCCTAATACTACGAGATTGTCATCTGAAGAGCAGGATGAAAATGTTTTAAGTAAATAATTTTTATAAATTATAACAAAGAATGAGCTGTAGTCAGTTACCATCATTATTATGGGAGAAAGTTTTTATACTTCCTGGGCCACATTATTTGAGTCAAGATATTGTCTGAAGTACTATCAAAGCATAATTAATACACTTACTCACTTCTCTGAGAAAGGCTATAGAAAGTCATAATTTCTAAATTTGGAACCTCCTTCTAGCAAGACACAAAGTATAGTCCGTTGGCAATGTCTGCTCCAAGTATCTATCTCATCTGAGAATGTCAGGAGCACAAAGCTTTGCTGTGATTTAATAGCAAGGATCTTGTAACCATGGGAAATAGAAAGATAAAGTAGAAATAGATGGTAGTTTGAAACTTACTGAGTTTCTTTACTTTCATTCAATATTCCATTTGAGATTTTGGAAAATATGTGTTCTTACACTGGGTTGGCTGAGAGCAAGATATGGGGGATGAAGGGGCTTCAAAAACATGCTTCATGACAGCTCCTAAACTATTCCAACCTGAAATCAATCATTGTATTGACCCTCTGATACAAATGCTCTAGATTCACCAGCGAGCAGTGCCACAGAACTGTGATCTTACAATGTCACAGGCCTCATTATTAAGGCACATCTTGGCTCAGTGAGTACCCTGCTGGACAAATGATTATGAATACAGCTGTTCTAGCAAAGCTCTACAGACAAGTTCTACTAGGATCACACATGAATGTGTATAGCTGAAATTCCATGGCAAAAAATTATAACAAATAAATTAACTTAATCTACTCCTTCTACACCAGCCTTCATAAATATAATTATCTCTACACATAATTCTATGCAGCTAATTTATTTCCAACATCTACTCTTCTTACTGAACCTTAGTATTTGTAATTTATTGTTTATATCCTGAGTCAAAGACATGTAAACAGTGATGTATAAAATGTGCATAAACATATATTGAAAAATTCTTTTTCTGTCAGCCAAATCCATCTCAGTTGCTACCTGTCTTTTAAAACATGATTGATATCATGGCGTAACTGCACAATTGGCGCTGACATGAGGGACTGATAATGGGCAAAAAGATGTCAAGCAGCACGCAACCAAGGCTGGAATAGTCTTCTGGGTCCTGTTTTTCTGAACACCGTGTCTTGCCTACCTGTGCCTATTTCAACATAGCACAACTTCTTATAATGCTGACTCTTACAAACTGTAAAACCATGCGTAACACAGCATTGCAGTGCTATTCATTAGTATGTTGCCTTCAAATACTCCGTATGAAAAATTTAAAATTAAATGTGGAAAAACTAGCTGGGTATAAATTAATATTCAAATCATCCCAACCACTCATATGCCACGGTAGTAGTTGACAAACTGGGCTCTAAAAATATACAGAAAAGTTGTAGGAAAAGTCATGAGAAATCTGAAAAGATTCCCTCTAATCATAAAAACTCTTAGAAGGAAAAATAATTTAGTACTTGAGATAAAAGCAAATGCGGTTGGGTACCGGCGTGTAGTGTATAAATGCATACAAACATACACACATACATACAGTATATACTATTACTATGTTCAACTATTACCTGTCTGCTAAAAGGCCAAAATGCAGAGATTTTAGGAGTTATTTCTCTTGCATTAAATAGTCACATAGGCGGGGTAAAGGAAACATTATGCAAAACATAGGGATATTTCCAGAAAGTGTAGGCATCATTTGATGTGATCACCAGTATCACTTGGGGCTATGAAACTGACAAGTGTGAAATCCTGCATTGCAAATAAAGTTACAGATGCACGTGGGCTTAAAGCAGTTGACATTAAACTAATCGGCTCATTTGATTTTGCAGTTATCTCTTACATAGAGTAGCTGATTAGCCTCCAGGGCGTTGCCGGTACAGATACTGTACATACATGTTTTCTAAACCATTGTGTGCAGTTGGCCACTGGTTTTAACCCCCGGGCTGGAGGCAGGGCTGATGCTTCCCTTTTATTTGCCCTGAAGGCTGACTGTACTTCTCAGGAACTGAATTAACCCCTTCAGGGCAGCATGCTTCCCTTTTATAGAAGGCTCACTGTACTTCTCAGGAACTGAATTTAATTTTCCCCTAGGTAAAGACAGGCTAATGCTTTTTCCTTTTCTTTGCCCTGGAGGCTGACTGTTACTCTCAGGAACTGAATTTGACCCCTGGGCTAAAGCACAGTAATGTCCTTTTATTTGCCCTGAAGGCTGACTGTACTTCTCAGGAACTGAATTTGACCCCCGAGCTGACAAGGCTGATGCTTCCCTTTCTGCCCTGAAGGCTGGTCCTTTCTCAGGAATTTAACCCCTAGCTGAAGGCGGGCTGATGCTTCCCTTTTATTTGCCCTGAAGGCTGACTGTACTTCTCAGGAACTGAATTTGACCCCCGGGGCTGAAGGGCAGGCTGATGTTCCCTTTTATTGCCCTGGAAGGCTGACTGTCCCTTCTAGGAACTGAATTTGACCCCCAAGGCCTGAAGGCACAGGCTGATGCTTCCTATTCCCTGGAAGGCTGACTGTACTTCTCAGGAACTGAATTTGAGCCCCCGGTAAAGACAGGCCTGATGCTTCCCTTTTATTTGCCCTGAAGGCTCACTGTACTTCTCAGGAACTGAATTTAACTTTCCCCGGGCTGAAGACAAGGCTGATGCTCCCTTTATTTGCCCTGAAGGCTGACTTGTCTACTTCTCAGGAACTGAATTTGACCCCCGGGCTGAAGGCAGGCTGATGCTTCCCTTTTATTTGCCCTGAAGGCTGACTGTATTCTCAGGGAACTGAATTAAGATTAGAGGCAGGGCAGTGCTTCCCTTTTTGCTGGCTGACTGTACCTTCTCAGGAACTGAATTTGACCCCCGGGGCTAAAGACCAGGCTGATGCTCCCTGCCTGGAAGCCCACTTGTGCTTCTCAGGAACTGAATTTGACCCCCGGGCTGAGGCACAGGCTGATGTTCCTTTCTCCTGAAGGCTGACTGTACTTCTCAGGAACTGGACCCCGGGCTGAGGCACAGTCATGTTCCCCTTTATTCCCCCTGAAGGCTGACTGTACTTCTCAGGAACTGAATTTGACCCCCGGGCTGAGGGCCAGGCTAATGGCTTCCCTTTTTATTGCCTGAAGGCTCACTGTGTACTTCTCAGGAACTGGCACTGAGGCACAGGCTGATGCTCCTTTATGAAGGCTGACTGTACTTCTCGCAGGAACTGAATTTAGTCCCTAGGTAAAGACAGCGGGCTGAGCTTTCCTTTATGAAGGCTGACTGTACTCTCAGGAACTGAATTTGAGCCCCTCACTGAGGCAGGGCTGATGCTTACTTTGGAAATTTTGCCCTGGGACAGTACGTAGGCCTAGACCGATTACGCAAATGGCAGGAAGGGCAACCTTTCAGCACTTGAAGTGCCGAGATAAGTTTTCAGACCTCATTATTTTAAAGCTTGATCATAACAGAGGAATGCTTTTCTTGCTTTGTTTTGGGCGAACCTGAAGCGATAAGAGTATGGAAACGCAGAATCTG
This sequence comes from Iguana delicatissima, assembly GCA_948472985.1. Classification (NCBI taxonomy): domain Eukaryota; kingdom Metazoa; phylum Chordata; class Lepidosauria; order Squamata; family Iguanidae; genus Iguana; species Iguana delicatissima. The sequence goes on along the minus strand of CAOKZL010004828.1, from coordinate 3,099 downwards.
TGTCCATACATACGTGTGGGTGTGTGAACTACAATACTGACTCGTATACTCCAACCCCATAAACTTGGATTAAATTGGCTTAAAATATTTGTTGCCTGAATTTAAATTCTATGATGAAGAGTAATGACCTTAATAAGTTAATCTTTACCTATACCTTCTGTCTTTCTCTGCTTATGTAAGTCTCTAATAAACGACCAAATTGTTTGTATCAGATGATACCTCTGGTTTTTGGCCTGTTGGGAACAGCAAAAAACCTATTATTATTATTATTATTATTATTATTATTATTATTATTATTATTATTAAATTATATAAAACAGAACTTATACAACGAAATTAATGATATTAATACATTATAATAGACATTCAACTAATAATATCATTACGTCTTACATCCCTTTTTAAAACGATTTCTAATTTGTAGCCCATCATTCATAATCTACACATTTATTTTACTATTTGTATTTTCTCAAGTTGTGAGGGGTTTTTATCTATTTGTTATTTTTTCCTATTCCCCCAGTTAGTTTATTATCTTTATTATCTTTATTATTATTATTACTTCTCACCTTTTTTTTTTTTTTTCCAAGTAAATTTCATTATTTTTATTTTTGCTCTGCTTTATTTCTTGTCTCAGGAACAGCAAAACCTTTCTTGGGAAAGGCTTCAAGGATTTTTAACCTCATTCCAACCTCAAGAACACATATAGAAGGAAGGGACTGTAAAGATATCTAGTCTCCGCCATTCAAAGATGGCTGTCTGACTGCTGTTTAAAGATCTTCAAAGTAGGAAAGCTATTCCCCCCCATGAGAAAATCTGTACTTAGAATAAATTTCTCCCTAATGCTTGACCTCTTTTCTTATCTTTTAAACCTGCTGCTTCATGTCCTAGTCTCTGGAACAGCAGAAAGCAAATTTTTTACATAAAAATTGAAAAATTTAAAGATGGCTATCATGTCCTCCGTGTTCTCTTTTTAAATTATTTATTTATTTTTTTATAAAGCACAACTAAAACAAAAGCAAATATGTAAAAAAAAAGAAACACAACCAGAACCAGAATAACAATCCTCAGTACAAGGTAATACATGACAATACTACCTATAGAAAACAAAACTACAAACATCAATCTAAACTAATAAACAAATACTACACAATTAAAACTTTCCCCTGTGCAAATTAGTTATCCTACAGAAACACTAATCCAAAAAATAAGTATCAGTAAATTTAAATTTTTTGCCTGAATTTAATTCTATGATTAGCAATAAACCTTTTCCCAAGTTAAAACTATACCTATACCTTTTTCCCCAACTGTACTGCTTACCTAATTATTAAAATTCAAACATTAATAATCTTTTAAAAATCAAAATAAAATATTTAAATCGGAAAATCGTTCTGTTTCTTAGTTACTATAATGGCCTTAGAATAACCTTATTTACTGATTATATATGTATTGGAAATGTTAGCCTAGCAGCAAATTAAAGTCATCTATAATTTTCTTAAAAAATTCACATGGACAAATAAACATCTAAAAAGTAGAAGAAGGAAAAAAATTGCTGCAAGTTCAAAACCCTGAAAAGTTTTTCAGCTAACAAAATTCATTCCCATAAGGCTTGTTTCAAGACCTTGCTCATTTCTTATTTTCTCTGGACACCTTCTAGCTTGTTATTCCTTTTTAAATTGGTGTGCAGAAAAAAGGAAAAATATCATAAAAACTGACCCCAAAGCAAAACAAATTCCCTGCTGTTCCTTGATGTGGACTGTGTTGGGTATAAACCTTAATGAATGCATTTTGGCTGCAGCCTGCTGGCTATGTGATCATAATCATAATAGATGCATTAATCAGATATGGGAAAGTCTTCCACTCCAGGGATCCTTGCAAACCTTTTCGGGGGGCTGTGTTGGCATTGAACATAGATATATGCCTCCTTCCATTCCCACTGTTCTCATTGCTCGGGATGCAGATTATTTTCTGGGGAGTGCATCCACAATAGCTTTCCTAGCGGGAAAACAGCAGGCAGCATGATCCCTCCACTGTCTCCCACCTCCAGCCGGGCCCGGTCACCGCGTGGCCTGGGTTTGGTCTTCCACGATTCCGTTCGGGGGGCCTGGGACCATCCCCGTGGATATGGGGGTCACTGTAGTCCTTAACGGGTGTGGGGAAGAGGAACAGCCTGCTCCCGCCCCTAATGGGGTTTTTAAAGGGAAAAAAAAACTGAAAGGGCAGACGTTTCTCATGAGGATGTACAAGGAAGCAGGCTGATGGGTCGGGGCTGCCCCTCTCTGCCTTGCCTTGTCATCCGGCGTCTTCGTTTGCCTTTTTTTGTGGTGGGAGCTCCCCACTATTAACCAAAGACGAACGTGCATCCCCCGCTTGGTTGTATACTGGAGTGGGGACTGTGTCCCTCAAATCCCCATGGGGGCTGCAGGTCAGCCACTCTGCTGCTTTGGGGCAGACCTCATCTGGAATCCTGTGTCAGTTCTGGGCACCTTTTTTTGGGGAGGAAAAAGAATAGCTGAAAGGGATCCAGAAAGGAAAGGGGAAACAAAACGTGATCTGGAAGCCATGGCCAGAGGAGAGTGGTTTGGGAGCTGGGGATGTTTAGCCCGGAGAAGAGAAGATTCAGAGGGGACACCGTAGCCATGTTTAAATTTGAAGGGAATGGGGGGAGGCGGGCTTTAAGCTGACAAAGACAATAAAATTTTTAAGCTGCAGGAAGGAATTCCACCTGAACCTCAGGAAAAACCTCCTGTGGTCAGAGCTGTCCCGGGAGTGGAGGTGCTGCTGCTGCTGCTTCGAGGTTGAGTATTCCCTTTGGGGGGTTTTTGAGCGGCTGGATCCTGTTGGGGTGTTTGATGTGGGTTCCTAGTGGGCGGTAGCCTGGGCTCTCTTCCACCTTTTGATCTGTGCCTGCTACACGCTATTGTTCTACTTTTTTAAATGCCACGGCAATATGGCATGGAATCCTGGGATTTGCGGTAAGGTAAATAGGTTCTCAGCTGGAGAGGTCCAGGGCCTCCCCACACTACAAACTCCAGGATTCCAAAGGGTGCGACTGGCAGTTAAAGTGGAACGATAGCCTTTTGCAGTAAAACCCCAGCCTCC
>CAOKZL010004827.1:0-16983 GCA_948472985.1 Iguana delicatissima | reverse complement strand
CCTAGGCAGCCAGCAACGCCACCAACGAGCCAAAGGCGGCTGCGGGGGGGGGATAACCGCCCGTTCCCGCACTGCCACTGAAGCCGCTAGGTCGCTAAGATGGCACCAGCCGACCACGCAGTCGGCTGTGCTCCAGCAGCAACGTCCATCCTCCTCGCCAGAATTCTGCGAAAGAGGCCGGGGAGGAGGTGGGCCAGCCCTAAATAGAGCCTTAACGCCCCGCTTCCTCCAGCCTGTGTTCTCCTCTCGCGGAAGGACGGCAAATAGCGCACCCCACCACTCGCTTCACCTGGGTGGGGGGGTGCATAAACGTAATTTCTGAAATTTTTAGCAAAGGACATTATTACTCCAAGGGAAAAACTCACCTACTTGCCAACTCTCCTTGTGTGTCTGGTCTCCCAGGTTTTCAAGCATCCCAGTCTCCCAGGTTTTTGGGCGTCCCAGTCTCCAACAAACTATTTGGTTGGTGGATTTGAAAGAATCGGTTTGCCTATTTTGGCTTAGGGATTTGGATTCGCAAATCTCGAATCCTTGCCCAGAATTCGAGGATTCTAAGGATTCAGTTGGCCCATGCCTAGATATAATCATATTTATTTTAATGTTAGAGGACTTTCTGAATTCTCTGTTCTTTGCTAAGTTTCTTTTTCTTTTTCCTTTTCTTTTTCTTTTTCTTTTCTTCTCTCTCTCTCTCTCTTTTTTGAAAACCTAAAATGTGGCCACATGTATTTAGCATAATAATTCTCTCTTCATTACTTATTCCTATTCCTAAAATTGTAAGCATGTTCAACACCTCCAGAAATATGACAAGCTCTGACCTTTAAAATGTGTTCAGATTGCAACATTTTCTCTTTGTAAGAGAATGAACGGGGGGGGGGGAATTTGTGGAAGGAGTAGGCAGATATACATTCTTCAATAAATTTGGAATTCTTCTTTTCATACTTTGTGCATGTTGCTCAATTTTAAAGCATTTTAAAATTCCATCTTTTGTTTTGGCATCCAAAACAGCATTGCAAACTGTGTGATTCAGATGTGATGGCAAACTGTGGCTTGTTTTGTTATCCAAACAGCATCTGATATCAGAGCCATAATGCACTTAATGAACCTTCTGTTGGGCCTGAGGCCCTCTGGGTTGGCCTTGTGTTGTACACTCACACATTTCGGTTCAGTCTGCTTTCACACTAATGAACATATTAGGGGGGTTAGTTCATGCTGTTGCATTGCTAGGTCAGGCTGCCCTGTATGCTGCAGTCCTGTGAGAATAGCCAAGGAATGTTAACAATGGGTGCCTCATTCCCCGCACCGTCCGGTACAGTGAGGGGAGAGCAAAGCCTGATTAGAAACCGTCTGCTGCCATTTCAGGCAGGTAATGAGATTTGGCCACGAGCCTATCATGCCCCTGGCCCATGGGTGCCTCAGTAATTGGTGTCCAACGTGGGATAGCCCCCCTCCTGCCTGTTCCAGCATGGAGGGTTGATGGATTGGCAGCCTGTTTTGCCACTCATGTACGAAAAAGCCTATATAATCTGTTGGAACAAAGAGAACCCTGCTCCGTTGCCTGCCTTGTCTTTCCGACGGAGTCAGAGTGTATGTATGCTTGGATGCCTTTCATCTTTGTTTTTGCTTCTTCGCTTAATAAACTGCATCCTCAAAGACCAGAACTGGCTTGATTCTTGCCTCCCAGCATCTCACACTTCAAACCTTGCATTGCCACCCAATCCAGAGAGGGTCATGTGTGCTACACCTTCATTTCATGCACTTCCTGCTCCTGACATGTGCAGTGACTCTTCAACTTGTTGTTTTGGGGCAAATCATATCCAATGTTCTTTGAACTAGCAAATTATGGTTTCCTATTTCTCTGTAATTTGAGTATAGATACCAGGATTTAATCCTGGCTTTGTGGGCTAAACACAAATCTCAAACAAGAATAGCAGACAGAGAATTGCTAAGGCAGAGATAGAAGGAAATATTATAGTAATTCCAAGGTTTCTGATGACTTGATAATGTACTTCTGAATCATGATTTATAGTTGAACCAAAGTGCTATCAAATTTGAAGAAATGAATGACTTTGGAGTCTCTGGTTTCATTTTTTTTTTTTTAAAAAAAAGAGTATTCACTTCTGGCAATTTTGAAATAAGAAGTAAATATAGAGGTTTGCCTAAAAACTATTTTCATGCACCCAAAATCAGATTATTAGGTCTGAAAAAGAAATGTGTCATATGCATTCCAATTTTTTAAAGTTAAAACTCTTTCAAAATGCATAAAAGAACTGATAGTATCTCATTGTTAGTGGCATTAGTAGCATAGTCTAAGCAACAATGTTTTCCCAAACAATCCTTATGTGATTCATTTCAGTCATGGATGACTGCTATATATTAAGATAGCGGCGAGCAACACATCTCATGAGTTGAATGAAACCCCTGGTTTTGAGTGCCTATGCAGCATTCTTGATAACTGTACCACTGAAATTTGGGCAGAATATTCCTAGAAGCCCTTTTAAGGAATGTTTGCTTTAAATAACTTTTTCCCATTTGCTGATGAAATTCAGCAGTATATTTATATTCCAAATTTCAGCAGTCTGTTGATGGTGAAGGTGTGGGGTCTATAGAAGGTCCCAGAGGGTGAACTTTCACCTAGGCCATTTCTCTACTATACTGTTATAGTGGTATTATTCCACTTTTAACATCCTATAGAATCCTGGGGTTAGAAAGGGACATTTAGGATTCTCAGCCAAAGAGCTATTTGGCCTCCATAAACTACAAACCATAGAATTCCACAGGATGTTGAAAGTGGAATAATAGCACTATAACAGTGTAGTGCAGAAATGGCCCTAGTCTCACTAAAATTTCCTGTATCTGTTCGTTGAACAGCTAAGGCTTAGAGGTTTCTTCAACATACTTTGAGCCATATGAGATGATACTAAGCTTCATCTGTCACACTGGAGAATCAATTTATTAGAGATTTCTTAGTATGTTTTGATGATTAAGCATATTTAACAAAACAGAACATTGTTGCTGGGGCCTACAGATATGGATTTGTCTCTACACAGTTCACAACATTTCTCTCATCACCCAATATCATCCACCTGTGTTTTAATGCTTAACACTTTCAAAAACTGTTGATCTTCAGCATGCATTAACTTGCTAGGGCTCTATTTAAACACATTCCTACTAGTATGCAGACCTCATTACACAAGAGTCTCCCACTGGGATGTAACTACACTTCATTGATTTGCTTAGTTTGTTTCTGTAGATTAAAAAATTGCACAATTGTTTTAGTACCTCTCTTACACAGAGCCATTCAACCATGAGGCTTCAGATTGGTTGTGCTGGTGGGGGCTAGGGAAGAAAACAAAACCTTTCATGCACTATTTTAATTATACAGTGTCACATAAAAGAAGGAAGGAAAATCATTTCAATAGATATTCAACGCTTTCAAATCCTTTCTGTCTTTCACTGCTCCTACCTTTATCTCCCTTTATAACATTCACCGTAGCACCTGTTCAAAAGACTGGCTTTCAGAGAAAGCCATTGAAATAAATTATTATTATTTTTTTTTATTGGAGAAAAGATATAGGTTTCTATCTACTGTTTAGAGAAGAAGTTTGGCCTATAAGTACAAAGAGAAGGTTATGAGTACCTTCCAAATACTGCACACACTGAAGGTTTTGTATGGAGAGAACTTTGAAGTATTATTTGACAAATGTTAAGCAAATATATATGTTACATTTTTGAAAGTATTCCCTGCAATTCTTAACAATGGAGAGATACACATATTCCTAGTTCCATATAAAAGAGAATTGAAAGCTTCTCCAAGTTATACCAGAGTTAAGTGGGTAATTCTTTTTTTCATTTCCTTTGTCAAATATGTAACTTAGTGTTGAACAAGACTCAAAAGCACTTTTTCTTTGCACACATAGCCAAAGGAATGTGAATCACATTTCTAATGGGGTGATTAGAAGTTGCATCTGCATTGCTCTATGTGAATCAATTCTCTTAACTGAAAAAGACAAGGCAGTCTGCTACCTATACAGATAAAGAACACCTCTTTATGTAGTTTTATTGAGACTATGCCCATTTCACAATTAATTTTAGGACCTTTACATGAAAGAAATGAGCACAAAACAAAAAAAGAATATTAATCAGTAGTGTCCATTTAGCATGATGATGATGATGATGATGATGATGATACCATTTATTTATAGCCCCTTTATACCAAAAGGTGGAACAATGACATATACAATCAGGGACAAAGACATTAAAACAAATAAGAACAAGAACAATGAGATTCATAATGTAATACAAGGCAGTAGTCCTATGCCCACTACATACTCACCCTATCCATTTGCCTGCTCTATCCATTCAACTGAATGAAATGGTAGAGTTCTCAAATGGTAGGGTGAGCTATACTGCTTTAATTATAGGTGGCACACATTGTATTCCTGGCAAAAAGAAAACTAACAAATACAGAAAGGAAAGGTCTCAACCACAGATGTGCAAACCAAACCAAAAACAAAGAAACAAAGGAAATTAAAAAATATGACAGTTATTAAAGAGAACAATATTTATAGCCAATATGATTAACAAATATGGATATACAAATACAGAAAAGAAGGGAATATCACAAATGCAATTAAGAAGAACACATGCATGGACACTATCAAAAATCATATTACAAATGTGATAGGAAAAAATTAAGATTCAAGGAACGTTACCTCAAAACATAATATGATAAAGGAAGTCAGTGAAGAATAAATAAATTCTATAATAATTTGCAGACATATAAAGTCTAATCTGTGTCTTCTTAGGAAAAAACAAACTCCAGTTGTAGGCAAAACAGAATAGCTGAGTAGAAATACATGCTCTAGCAGCTGACAAACCCAAAACAGTCTTAATAACAGGCAAGAAATCTGTGACGTCTTGTAAAACGAGTCTTTTAGCCACCGGCAATACAATCACTCCTAAGACTTCTATAGCCATTTTGCACTGGGTTCTTCTTAGTTAGAACGGTCTAGAATTTCACATACCAGTAGCACCAACTGTAATTCATATTAATATTGACTGAAAATTGTATTCTCACTAATAATTATAATCATGTTCTTTAATTTCCATTCATCTTTTGCTTGTATATGTATGATAGTCTTTTTTGGTTTGTGCAAAAAGAAAGCTAGTACAGCAGGAAATGAGCTTGTGTGAAACCTTGCAAAGCCAAGGTCCATTCTACTATCTTGAAACTCTCCTAATCACCACAAGTGTAGGATACGTTAGTTTATCTCAGTTGCTTGTTTTTCCATTGTTAGATTTATTCTATCCATTTCTGCATGTCACTGATTTTTTGAAAAAAATAACCTGCATGAAAATTGTACACATTTTCATGTATGCAAGTTCCTCTAACATACACATTTTTACAATTTTTTTAACATAATACATCTTTGCATATTATTTTCATTAACAAAAATTCTGCGCATTCTTCTAATGTATGAATTTCCTCTACTACATACATTTTGTTTGGAGAATGGGACAGCAAAACTTGGAGAAGTGAGCATGTTGAAATAATAACAAAATAAATAACCATACATTGCCTGTTCAGGTGACCAAAATCTTGAGGCATCTGCTTCATTCTGCCTAATGACAGGATGGACTCTGGCTGCCAGCTAATTGAAAAAGCAAAACAAAACAATAGGGAGTGAAGAACTCAGGCTGGTTCATTGCCATGGGGGATTTTTGGAAGATACATGATGTGAAGGCCGTTATTCAGGCCCATTGTATTCTGAATGCTGCCATTTATAGTTATCCCCTTAATTGTAGAAGAACAGCCAGTCCAGCCACACACAGCCAACTTTTCATAACAATTGGCTATTTGTTTCCTATCCAAAACTTCACCTGTGCCTACTCAGTATTATTACACAAGTATATAAACAGCAGAGGATTTAAGGCAATAGACATGTAACAGACCTCAGAGACAAATTGCATGCAGGCAGCAAATCTGAGTCTGATTTAATAATGTTTTCATTATGTGTTAATTATTTATTCATTAAATTGTTTATTCTCATACTTCACCTGAACTCTCAGGTGTGCTTGCAAGAAGGCTGCATACCTTCCTTGTGGCTTTAAAGGCTCTGGCAGTATTATGATTATGATTCTTACATTTAGACAAGAGACACAGTGAATGGATACGCATTTAAAATTCAGCCTCTAAAGAAAGAGATTTCCTTAGTGCTCAGCCTTCTAGATGAGAACTCAAGATCCCTGGACAAGTCACAGAAGTACAGTCGATTGGATCCAGATTTTAGCATATACAGTTCTGCTCTCTGAAGTTCTTTGAAAAATGCTGTATAGAGGGCCAGGGGACCCTTCTCAGTATGCTAAATAGAGTAAGCTGTAATGCAGCTGGGGGAGGGGGAGAAGGTAAAGCACCTTCTGTGAATGCAGCTATTCCATCCATGGAATGAATGTAATGCCTTCTTCAGATCAACACCAGCTTCTTCCTCTGCCTCCTCTACCTCTTCCTCTTATTCTTTACAATGTCTTTACCGATAATTTTCAAAAACACTAAACTTCTACAAATACATGGAAAAAAGAAAAACTCATAAAGTGTAAAAATTAGCAATTAAAGAATAAAGAAAAAGAAAAGAAAGAAAAGGGAAAAAAGAAAAGAAAGAAGAGATGGCTTCCATTCCTCCATTAAATGGTGTGTAACATTCAGATTGTTTCAAGCCTTTCAAAGATAGTATCTAGAAAATCTCTTCCTCCTCTTCCTCCACTTCTTATTTTACAACAACCACCCCAAAATGAAAAAAAAAAATTATTCTACCAAAGGTTGACATATCTAGCATGACATATCTATGTTGCATCATATTACATGTTGCATTTGTGTGATAAATGACATTGCATTTTCTAATCTTAATACTAGAAGCTGTTTGCTGACCTAAGAACATGTTATTAATCTTTGCTACTTAAAATTGTAAGTCTTTTACATATTATGTAAGATCACTATGTTTCTATGCTTCATGGTTCATATTGTAGGATCCTTTGCAGCTTATTACCAAACCCAGTTTTCATTGTCTTATATCTGTACCCATTTCATAAGCTAGTTTCAGCCAGCCCCCTTCCCCCTATTTCATTTTAAATTTGACTCTCCTCTTTTTTTGTATCCACCCTATCAATGAATCCCTCCCAACTTTTCAGATTCCTTTCCTTAGCCTTTTCTAATATTTCCAAGTTCTTCCTATTTGGTCTTTCAAAGTATTTTGTCCTGAGATAGAGCACTTTTCTTTTTCATCTTTCTCTCACCCACTTCATTCTTGTCAGCTAATTCTTTCATTAAATCAACTTGGTTTCTTTCAACCACCAACAAAAATTCATTACAGCTCAGTTTCAGATTAGCTTCACCCTTCTCCCCACCCCCAGACTGTATTCCCCAATTCACAAACCAGAAGTTTTGGGCATTTATATCCCCCAGTTCAATAGCTAAACTCTCCGTTAGCTCAACTTGGATTTAAATTTTCAGCCTCCTTTGCTTCCATCTTAGCCGCACAGTTCTCCTCCCCCTTGAGATACATCTCTCCACAGTTCTGCCTTGATCTGTTTGATTTCATTCTCTCAAGAACTGTGGTCCTTCAGCATCCATTTTAAAAAATCCTAAGAGAATTTCTGAGCAGATTCCATCATTCACTAAATCCAACAGTTACAGAGCTAACAGTTCAGTTCTTCTCTGGTCTAGCTGAAATCAGCCAGAGTGTTGATCTTATCTGCACTGAAGGGTTAATGCTTGGATTTTTTCATGCTATAGTTTTGACTCATTAAAGTCCAGTTCAATCACATAAATGAAATAAAATTCAGTCCATCCACAAAATATATGAACTTATGTCCTTAATTATTCCCTTTTAGACATGCCAACCCCAATTTTCTTATTTGTCCTGATCTTATGAAGTAAATACATTTACACAACTCTTGGTTGCAAAAAGAAGATAGTTAAGGAAGTGCCCATGGTCGTCCCATTTTAATCAGAAGAATTCTTCACTTTGTAACTTCAATATTTTGATCAAGAGTTCTTTCTTTAAAAAAAGAAGGTTATTGGCATGGGTCTGTCAGATCCTCAGATCAAAGCAGCTACAGTCCATGGCAAGAGCAAAGGATGTAACTCCCTTGGTCCTTCCCATTCATTATACATTTATTGGATCAACACCTTCTTCCAGAAGACTCCTATCCTGGTGTACTACAACAGCCAGGACCCTGCTGAGTGCAGCTCCTTTCCCTGCCCACTGCCTGAGCAGCTGTAGAGGTATCACTAAACTTGCTCTGGTTGCTCTTGAGCACTGAAAAAGGAAGGAGCAGATTTGTGCTTGAGGCAAAGGCATCTTCTATTTTTCTCAATGCTCAAAAGCAAAAGGAATGAGCCCAGATGCATTCCAATGACCAATCAGTGGGCAGGGAGATGGAGCAGCTTCCATTGCCTCTGCCATCTCCACAATCTCCCATAAATATGCAGACAGAGACCTATACTCTACCAGCATGGTGGAGGATCTCAGCCTTTATTTCTCCAGAAATGTTCAGACTACCTAGAATTCTTTGAAGATTTTAAACCCTACAACAAGAAAAAAAAAATCATTGTAAGTGAACTTACTGTGTTATCAAACTTCTCCCATTAAGATAACTAGAGAAGCACATAAAAAGATTGATATGTCAAGATGGTTAGACTGAGTTGGTAAATAATATTTAGGTTTTACAGAACATCTTTCTGATTGTATTTATTACTACTGATGCCATTAATCTCAAGTGTCAAAAATGAAACAGGTTTTAATGTTATTTTATGAAGAAGTATATCACAGGGAATTATATCAATATTTGATTAATTTAAAAATGCTTTCAGCTAGAAACAGTGCAAAACTAACAAAGAACAATGACTTGTTAACAAACCAAAAGGTTCACTAATATATTATATAGATCAAAAGAATTGAAATATTAATTTGTTACTACTTAACTCTGACTGAGTTCCTAATTTCTCATTTTGTCTACACTACTTGTGGGTAAAATGCCTGCAGATATAGTGCTATTAATGCCTGGAATGTATTTGATAGCACTTTTACCCACTGAGAATTGCCCTTATCTCATTAAAACAACCAAACTCTGACATCTAACTGAAGATTCTTATCAAACTTTTACTGATATATAGTCAAAACAAAGCTATTAGGAGTGAATTAATCTTCACCATAATGTCATTAAAATCAGAATCCATACATTCCCTTCTTCACTCATCAAGAAATAACAGGTACATTCCATATTCTACTGAAGTCAATGGCAGCACTTACAATTAAAATAATAATGCATCATGCTGTGTTTTCTGGTTTCATTTTTTAGAAAATACAACCCATGATGGAAAATTGTATGAAGGAGTAATAGTTATGTGAGGATCTCTGTATTCCTTGTACATGCACATGTAAAAAATCATGTTCCTTTAGATAAAATATACATTCTTGAACAATAAGAACATGATGTTTATGATGGCCAACCTTTCTAGTCATTTTAATCCATTCGTCTGTCACTTTAGATTTATTCTTTAAGACAGAACATTTGCATTGCTGCCTTCGTACAAACGTTAATCAAGACAGTAGTTATTAATTTCATTCCCAGAAAACATTGCCCAGAATTCTACTGTTAGTCCAAATAACATGGACCCGTTGACTCAGTGGGATTCACCAGTGTGTCCACTCACCATTCAATGGCTGGTTCAATGGATCTACTGTAGCTGGGGCTTAGATCATCTTGCTACAACACAATCTAGATAGTTCAGAAATGTGTCTCTAGATTACCTCTGGCTTGTTGTAGAAGGGCATAATGATACCAAAACTAAAAAAAAAACAACTAAAAAAAATATAACCCTAACCAAATTCATTCAAATGTATGGTGAGAATGGAAACACTATTAAAACATAATCAAAAAATGCTTTAAAAAAAATCCTGTAGTGTCAGGACATGCTTTCTAATGTGAGTGAAATGTGGATCTACATTTCTACCTTTCAAATATGTATGTGGACACACAAACTTGGTAGTGTTTCTATAAGTTTGAAGGATGACAACACCTAGAGCCCATTCCCATCCAAAAAAAAAAATAAAAATGCCTCATGGAATTCTCTTTTTCTGTTCCCTCCTTTCTCAGCCTTAACATTTCAAAGCTATAGTTTTCTCACTATTTTTAACCATTCACTAAAAAAAGGCATTCAAATGTGTTAAGTACACTACTTTTAAAAGACAAACTTTTTGTTTTTAAGATGTTCATATCCTTCCAGCATTCCCTGTCAAGGTAGCAATCAATGCCATTATGTTGTACTTTGTAGGTAGAGAAAATGATGAATTACCAATGTGACAAGTAATTATAATCCACACATTTCTACTTAAAAAAATAAAAATGTTTAGGAAGTCACACAGATCAGACACCTTTCAAAATAGGCTTGAAATTAAGACTACTCACAAAACCCAGTGCTGTCCGACACAAAGAAGGTAAGCGTATGGATAGTGGGTGAAAGCAATCGTTTGATACAGTAAATTACAACCTATCATATGTTTAAAGTTGAACTAGTGAAATGTTCTGATAAGCGAAGCACATGATCTCTATTATGTCGAAGGGCAGATCCACGCAAAAAAAATTCACAACAAAAAGAATACTTCTGTTGAACTGAATGGGAATGTGTAAGAATGACCACATGCAACTGCTTCTTTTGGAGTAAAAATCACCGTGTGTGTGGTCCCTAATCAATTGCATAAAACTGTATTGACATTTCAGTGCTGTGCAATAGATAATTTCATAACATACCCTGTAATTAGATTTTCTTCAGTGTATTAGATTTAACACCTTTGACTTTCTTGTTGCCCTGGCTGTTGTTTTTGTCAATAAAACTCCTAAATATCTCTAGGCAATGTACAAAGGTTTTTCTTTAAAAAAGTGAGCACAGTTCCTGCCCAGTGCAAGAAACAATCTAATAGATAACAGTGCAAAAAATTAATGTATTGAATAACAGTACAAGAGTCTAATTTAATGGATAACAGAGCAAGAAATTAAAGGGATGTGAGGGAATAGGAGCTGAGCATGGGCATCAGGCATCCCATAGATTTCTACACTTCTGAAGCCTAAAATCAGCCTGATTTTTTTTTTTTTTTTTGCAAGAAATGGTGGGTGGCACAAATTGCAACAGAGAGGGACTGATAGTTATTTATGCATGTCTATTCAGAAGCAAACCTCATTATGCTTTGTGGGACTTACAGTTGTTAAAATGCAGACAGTCAGGCCATTTCTGCACTATACTGTTGTACTGCTATTGTTCCACTTTCAAGATCCTGTGGAATTCTGCGGTTTGTAGTTTCCTGAGGCCAAAGAGGTATTTGGCTGAGAACTCTAAATGCCCCTCCCTAAACTGCAAAGCCCAGGATTTCATAGGATGTTGAATGTGGAATAACAGCACTATAACTGAATAGTGCGGAAACAGCATCAGTGTTTTGCACATGCTCAGAGACTCTCAAAAAGTCAGATTAATTTCAGAGAGAGATGCAGATCAATGACAAACTAAATTGAAGAGGTTGTAAGAGGAGGTCTTATGCTCTGGGAACAACCTTCTCCAACTTGACATTTCTCAGACATGTTGATCTTCCATCATTTCCAGACAACAGTTACATTATGGGCTTTCCAATCCATGTGGCAAAAAAAAGGTGTATTTTCGGTCTCAACAGTGCACATTACAGTGGGATCCATTTCTAGCATCTGTTGCACTCCTGGTGACAAGGAAAAAGTATATTTGAGACACGGTGCAGTGGGCATGGGTCACTGGCTGGGATCCTGAAGAAAATTAACCTGCTAGGGGATGCTACACAGCATCATTGTGCTGTTAGATTTGTTTATTTTTTATTTAATTATGATATTAAAATTCATTAGCAATATCTACAAGTAGGCAGAATCTCCTGAATCTATTCAGTGAGGATCTACAGAGATCTCTGGATGATTTGCAGGAAGTCATCAAGAAAGTGATGCACTATGTTGTTGGTATACAACACTGTGTTACCACCATGAACTGGCCTGGTCTTTGGTAACCTTTAGATATCATTTTGATATCATAATTCAGCCCCGCTCTGCCACCAGCCAAGTGTTTGTGAGGCCGCCGAACAAGCACGACCCTAGGCATGGCTATTAAATGCTGAATCATTTCTGTTTACACCTAAGCAAGCCAGAAACTGCCAGATCTGCTTTAGGAGACCTCCTGAAACAAACACCTTCATTACAAATGCGTGTTAAAACAAAGAGACCTCTGCCCCGAGAGGGCACCCTGGCGAGCTGAGTGCTTAACTGCCAAGCTAGCCGCATCTACATACTGGCCATACTATTGTCAATTCGGACCTTAATCATGTAAATCCTGACCTTTCGGAGACATTGTCTCCAGCCCAAAACTCATTGTTTTCACCCAAGACCAGACTAGCCCACGGTCATACCTTCCCTAATATAAACCCCAAGCTCTGAGAGCTTCCTTGGACCACTCCGGAGTGCCATCCAGCCTTGCCGTCGCTTCGTTTTGCATGCTCCCCTTGGCTGCTGTGCTGAGTTTCCTTCCCTCCATTGGACTTCTCCAGGACTGCAAGATAGGTGACGTATCACCCATTCCCCCACAACTCTTATTTCCTATTTCTTAGTTAGCTGTGAGGTTGTGTTTTCTTAATATTTGCTATCTGTTTAATAAATATTATTGCTAGTTTACACTGTCTGATTGCTCACTGACCTGAACCTGTATACATAGGGTAAAAGATTCCCGCTAAGTTACCCTGCCTCTCGTTAGCTAAGAGAGTGCTCCAGCTAATTTCCCCATCTTGGTTGTGTTTGTTTGGTTGTTTGGGTGCCCCTCCCAGGACCCCCAATTCACAGGGTAACATCCGCTCTAACTACAAGTGAATAGGTGAAGGCAGCAGGAACGAACAAGTCATGGGTGCAACAGTATGGCTCCCATACTGAGAGAAAGCTGGGATATAAATTAAATAAACAAACAATGGAACAGCTGTGATGAAAGGAAGCCTTTGGAAAAGCAGGTTGCCCGGAGATCACACCAATGTTTCTCCTTCACCAGTGCTGTTCAGCTCTGAGGAAAAAGAAACCACTAATATAATACACCAACAGGATTCCCATCTCTAGCTTCCAAATCACACTAAAACAGTGGCAATATGATTGATGTAGTAACAGCAGTAAGAGTATTGTTTGCTTGTTAGATTAAAAATAAGACTAAAACAGCAATTACTTGTCTACTCAGATTAGTGAGAAGGAGGAGGGGAAAGGCTGTGCAAGAAATCGACATTCATGTGAAAGGACTGTGATATCAGTCTACCTTTGATCCTGAAAACCAATGCTTCAGCTAACAGTGTGCTGAAAGGCGAATGGCACTCAGCTGGGATTGGCTGATCTTGTGATCCCAATAACAGACAGAATTTATGAGATCCCAACAACCTGAAATCTGTCCATCTTTGCGCTACAGAGTATATTAACTCTTTCTCAAAAACTCATATTTTCACAGATCCTGGTTAAATTATGGATCTCTAAAATGTGAACCTACAGTTTCTAAACAGGATTGTTGATTGGTATCCTTCCTAAATTCAGCAAAACTCTTGATTTTCTCATACCCTACTATGATAGTACAGTGTGAAAGCTATGCTAGCTGTGGAGGAGAGAAATTGTTCAGTTGCATTCCCTATTTATTTGATATCTACATTGCCCATCTTCTTTAAATCTTAATATAAATTTGAATCATGAATATATTTTAATTTAAGTCCTTCCCTCCTACTCTTTCAAAGGCTTAATTCATGCCCAAATACTACTTTACACTTTTGAAAAGATAATGGCATTTAGATCATTGGAAGAGCACTCAGCTATCTATTCACACATTTGCATTCCTATGCTAATACTTGTTCAAAAATGTGGTTTTTCACATTTAGAAGAAGTACATTTATGAAGATGAAATTGTAACAAAGCATCATAAAGAAGCTTCCATTTGACTTATGCAAAAACAGAGAACGAAGTTGTATTTTCTGTTCCCCATTTGCGAAATAGCTCTCTTATCTTCCCAGTTTAAAAAGGCAGCTGTATAAAAATACACTGACCTCCAATGTCTGTATCATTTCAGAAATAATTATTGTGCAAAAATTATAAAAACAAATAGATTGGAATGCAATCATCCAAAGGTCAGCAGAGTTTACTTTCAAGGAAAAATTACTCTTAGTAAATAACTTACCTTTTTCTGTTTTAATTACTCCATTACCACCATTCCAAAAAAAAAAAGGAGGACAGAGGAAACAAAAATGCAAAGAAATATGACTTGCATTTCTCTCAAGAGGTATGCCAGCTAAACTGCACAAATAACCCAGAAAGAATTAGAAATCTGATACCATAAAATTCCACTGCTGTTCTAGTAAAATTTTAAAGCTTTGAATGCTGTTTAATGTGAATTACATTATTTAGATGTTGGTTCAACAAAGGCACGTTTCCAAATGTGTATCAGACAACAGAAATGCGGGGAGGGGGTTGGACGTCTACAGGAAAAGATATCAATAAGGACAAGAGAGGGATGACAATTAATTTGCAAAGCTACATGTATTTTCTTTTTTAAAAAAATATGTCTCATGGAGGTCAGCAGGACTTTTTCCTTGTTGAGAGTTATCAGAATGCAGTCTTAACTTACTATCTGAAGAGGACTTCAGAGGTAATAATTAGGCTACATTGCAGGTTTTATCTTTACGTTTTTAAGGGAGAGGAAAGAACACTTTCAGAGACTGGAATGGAGGATGAGGGCTTTTCGGAGAAGTGAGTAGCACTTACTGTTGTTTATGAGATGATTGCAGAACTCCTGGCCTTTAATTATATGACAAGAATGTTTTGAATTAATTTTTATTAAAAATTTTAATGAAAAAAACAATAAAAAAACTCTCTCCGCTTCCAGACATCAATTTTCCCAGTTGAATCTGAGCTTAACATTCCATTCCATATAAACATTCCGTTCCATGCTTTATCTCTATTTTATAACAATCGTATACTATTACTTTTAGCTTATATGTAACTATTTACATTTTATCTTTTACCACCTCATTTTGTCTTCCTTCCTCCTTTCTCACAGCCTTTCTTTCTTTCCCCCTATTTCATTCTTTTATCCAGTTCAATACCTCTCGCCATTCTCTCTCAAAGCCCTGGATTGGCTTATTTTTAAGTGAAAAAGTTAACTTTTCTGTCGCTACCATATCCAGGACTCTGAATTTCCATTCTCTTATATCAATATATTTTCCTTTCCAATGTTGAGCATAAGTCAATCTTGCTGCAGTTATTATATATAACAATGTCTTTTGATGAGATCTTATTTCTCTTTCATATTCAACAAATCTTAACATATTCAACAAATAAAGTTCTGGCTTCATTTCAAAATTTAAACCATACATTCTTAGAATTTCATCATGTATTTCTTTCCAAAACTTTTTTGCTATTTTGCAGGTCCACCACATATGAAAAAAAGGATCCCTCTTTCTCATCACATTTCCAACATTTTCCATTCCCATTTCTTGTTATTTTTTTTTCAGTTTTACAGGCATCATGTACCATCTATATTACATTTTATAAAAATTTTCTTCTAAATTCAAACTTGGTGTAAATTTTATATCTGTCTTCCATGCCCTCACTCTTGTATCCAACTCAGCTGGATGTCCTATATTTTGAGCCTATCTAACCATGTTGTTAATTATATGACAAGAATAAGAATAAGTATGTTACATGAAAATAGAGATGCTGCATGATAACTGGATACTTTTGCTGATCAACCCATGAAATAATGAGACCACACACAAGTGATGAACTTAAATATGGGCCCCTTTATTTAAACTCTCCCTATTTAGGCTTATCACCTGAGATGTGCAAAAGAAAGAGCAACCCACAATAGGAATGACTGAGGCAGGTGGTATCTTGCAGACCTCCTCCCCATTATCCCCTGGGCAAACACCTGAGTCTCTAGGACAGTGGTTCTCAACCTGTGGGTCCCCAGATGTTCGTGGACTTCAGCTCCCAGAAGCCCTGAGCATTGATCATAGTGGCTGGGGTTTCTGGGAGCTGAAGTCCACGAACATCTGGGGACCCACAGGTTGAGAACCACTGCTCTAGGAGAACCCAAATGCTGGGTTGTTCCCTGGCCAGCCCACTACTGGAAGGCTACCAACATTAGCATGTGTAGGATCTCCCTTGTCTGGCTATACTTGCCTAGGCAATATATCTGACCACAGTATGGCTATACTGGGCCGTGATGACTGTATTATTTATGTGTCTTGGAGTGCCTGAATAATCATTGCCTTGCCCTTTAACAACCATAGGTCATTACCACCCAGATGAAAGACCTGGGTGTATGATGGAGGCCCATGGCATTCCCCAAATAATGTTGACAGCAAGCCATGCCATTGTAGACCCTGCTTGTATGGCTACTTGACCACAGAGAAATTGGTAGGTGTGCTGCCCAGTAAACATAGATCAGGACACGGTGCCTCATCGTTCATTACCTAGAATGAGAAAGACAAGAAAAACAGCCAGACAACATGATAGTGCTGCTATGACCTAACATAGCTCTGGAAAACAGAGAACCTCCAAGCACCCTATTTTCTTAATAAGATTAGGACTCATAAGCAGAGCCAATATACTGATTGCTGCCCAAATTTGAAAGGAATGGGTCCCAAATTTAATCCCTTTTAAACCCAATAAAGCAAGGGCCCTGGAGGTGACCAAACAGAATTGGTACTTTGTCAAGGACAACAGATCAGCAAGATACAAAGGGGCCCTGCTGCATGCCCCTAAGGCATATATAATCCTTTTCAGCCTATACTGGGCACAATGCCAGATCACGACATATTTTCAGGTAAACAACCAAACCCAGTTGCTTATGTTCAGTTTTGGAACCACGCAGCTTAAGCAGCATGTGGTAATAACCCAAAGTGA
>CAOKZL010004826.1:0-16853 GCA_948472985.1 Iguana delicatissima | reverse complement strand
GGACCTGGCTGAGAAGACTAATCTCTAGATAGCTGTTTTCAGTCCTCATCAGTTCCTGAGTGGCTGTTTGGCATCACACTGTACTCAATATCATAGGACCTGGTTGTCTATTAGGACACCCCCACAGCACAAGTATGGAGAATACTGCCCATCTTACTGTCAGTCTTACAGAAGCTATTCACCATACTCTGTTACAGTGTTGAGAACAGCACCAGTTCCCACTCACCAAGCCGTGACTCAAGAGACCACCTGTATCATGCTGTCTAGCCAATCGTCATTCCATTTTCAGTGCCAGCTCATCAGACTTGGCTGTCTTCTTAGCAGTTGAGTCTACCAGTCTTTCCTCTGCAGTCACTTCCATTCTCTTTGATCCTGGTGCCAAATATACTGAACAAATCCAGGATCCTCTTTCTTGACAGAAGATTTGGAATACCTAGCTCTAGACTCACCATCTCATTTAACCTCCATACCAGATCTTTCCAAGGGAGGCAATTAAACTCTTTGTCCATCAGAGGTTCTTTCATGTGCTGAACAGATTCTATATGTGACAAAATCTCTCGACATTCTTGTGAGTGGCAAAGAAGATAATGACTCCAGTCACATTTCCTCTTTTACCAACTTTTTCACAACTTCAGTAGTCTTACAAGAGACCACTATCAATGTCCCATCTCTTAGTGAACTGTGGATTTTTATAGAATATAGGGTAAAGTACAGTTTTCTCTTCAAACACTCTGCTCTTAATCCAGTCACCACTGAAAATTAAACGTGTATAGTTATTTCTCCATTGTCGCCATGAACATTGTTTGTAGTCTAGCTAAAATGTACAAGGAATAATATTCTGGCTTCCTGTGACTTCAGATTGCTTACCCTGAAGGTCATATTCCTCATATCTATAGTTTCCTAATGCTTTGATATTTCTTATTTGGTGTTCCAAAGAGGTATAGTTCTACAGTGCCCAGACATTGCACTGATTGGTCCATTCTCCATGGACAATACTGTTCCATTCGTTGGCTTTTTCTTTGCTATGTAGGACCAAGTTTATACTTAACATTCCATCTTTTTTGTGCACAGTCCACTTGAGCCATAGCATCCTCTGCCACTTTCCTAAGGGGATTATCTCTGTTAGACCTTTTCAGGACCGTTAGTTAGCCTCAACCTTTCACTTGAGGGCTCAGTGGGATTCTTTATTTTGAAATGTTGACATGACATCCCCTCTTCCAGTAAGCTCACTAGTCATCCATATTTGTGAATGATGGAGACCATAAAGAATAAGAAGAAGTTGCTTAGCTCCAGCTACATTCTTTGAGCGGTCAACTTGAACTCCTACAACTTGCGCACCCCCTCTCATCTGACATCTTGCCACTTTCTTTTGTAAGAGACTTAGTAACTGAGGGAGGAGTGCTTTGAGATGCTAGAAATGTGTGCTGGAGGTGTGGGTTTGGGGTTACTACAAAAGGTACCCTGCTTGAGAAGTTCATTATATGGGTCTGAGCAGGCACAAGACCCATATATAAACTTCACTGATCACCACTCTGAGTTAACCACAGTTAAAGGTAGGTAGCCTGCTGTCATATTAAAAACAACAATAAAGCAAACTGTTAAGTGAATATCAAAACTGAAAGCTGTGAATATGAAAACTTTAGTTTGTCCAAGACAGAGATTCGTTAATTATGTGTTTTGATTATTTATGATTACATTTAAAACTTGAGACATTTCAAGACATTATTTTGTGTATTTCTGCTTAAATATTCTGTATTTTCTTCAACTGTGTATGTTTCTATTCCCAAAGGCAATTCTTTTTCAAAAAATGTACAGACTTTACTCCTGAATGTTAATTGAAACTCTTTTTTCCCCTCTTTTCTTGGTTTAGAATGTAAGTCAGCTATCACCAGATGGACCTTTACCACAGCTTCCTTTGCCCTATATTAATAGCTCTGCAACACGGGTGTTCTTTGGACATGACAGAAGGCCAGCAGAAGGTCAGCTCCTATTTAAATTCGTCCTTTAGGCTGTTATGAGCTAATTAGGATAGCGTATGGAATTCATAAAATAGGCTTGGATGTGCATACTTGACGGAAGGAGATAGCAGGCTGTTGGCCTGGTAGATTGCATGTGCAAGTGAAGAATATTTTTTTTGAACATGCCTTTATGTCAAACAACTCACTAGCAGAAAAACAGAAAACTGGAGAAAAATTTCATGCCCACCTGCTTGCTTACTGTACTGTTCTTTTGTTTGCAGGAACTGTTCTTTTATTTTTAACACATGCAGCCTGTAATTTGCTCTCCCACAGTCTGAAATACTGCACTCCACTCTACTGTGTCAACAACTGATCTTCTCATTCAGTTCTATGTGTAGTTTAGTCCTGGTTCTGTCTCATTCTTAGAAACTGTATGATTCTGAATCAGCCAGATATGCTTTAATAGATTCATGTTTAATGGAGTCACACTTGCTGATGGTCATGAGTTGATGGTCATTCTTTAGTTGCCATAGAGAAGATGCTTTTAGATGTTGACCTTTTTCCAAGCAGTTTGTCCTCCTTTAGCTAATAACCCTACTATACTTAGATGTTGGCTGTAGGAATTTTCTTATTGTGTTTGGAGTATGAAATGATGCGTAACACTGAAAAATAATTGGCAGTCAATGTTTTGGCTGACTAGTTTAATGCAAGAAATTCATTCCGTTCCCACTAACTCACTGGTTCCCTGTCTATCTAGTTACCTGTTTTCCAGTTTCACTGTTCACACTTATTTGGATTTTTTGCTCCCTTTTTGTTAATAGCACAATAGCTTCTGAAAGACTGTATACAAAGTAGGCATCTGACAAAACAGTGTTACTCAAATGAAGCGGTCATGAAAGCATGACATGATAAAGGTCATAAATATCTGCCAGTTTTTGTTTTTTGTTTTATTCTCTGATATACTAAATTGACTGCGATTTTTTGATGTATTCACAATTAGGTGAAAAGCAGGCTGCAACACACATAAGTCTTGATCAGGAATATGATTCTGACTTTTCACAACAGTGGAAAGAGCTTGAGGAGCAAGTAGTATCCACAGTGAACAAAGGCACAGCGCTTCCTAATTTCCAGCCAACGCAGTATTGTCTGAACAAATATTCAGATAATTCCAGGTTTCCACTTGGTGTAGTAGAAGGTAAAAAAAAATCTAGAAAAACAATACTTGGCTTAAATGGAACATTATTTAAGAAAAAATACTTTATGGAATACGATTGCAGTTATAAAGTCATAAACTATGAATGATGTGGCTAAATTTCACATCTTGTAAGCAGGGACGTCCTAAGGGTATGTAATGACTTTTCTTTTCAATAGAACCAATAACTGTGGAAGTGGCTTTTAGAAATCCATTGAAAGTCCCTCTTTTGTTGACTGAGTTGTCACTGCTTTGGAAATTCCAGCCAAAAGATTTCAATTCAAAGAATAATGGACAAGCAAAAGAATTAGTAAGTAATTAGAAAATATTCTTAGCTGTACTTTGTCCTTTGTCTCATTTATTCTCTCTCTCTCTCTCTCTCTCTCACACACACACACACACACACACATGTACTATTGAATCAGTGTGCACCTGGATATAGTAATTTCATGTTTGATTATTACAAAGAAAGGGGCTGTATTAAGACATACAGTGGCCCGTCCACGTTCACGAGGGAACTCTTGCCAAAGTGGGGAAACCACAAGTAATTCCTCCTGCGATCCTGCTCCCATTCCCTTCTTGGGCTTCCCCCTTACATTCCCTTTCCTTTTGAGCACCAGACCAGAGGCAAGCAAATGGGAAGGATAGCACCAGAGGAGAGAAGAAAGGCTTGCATGTGCGTTCCCCCTTCCCTTGCCTTTTGCTTGGGCATTTGCCTTCCTTCTCTGCATCTGGCAAAATACAAGGCAATGGTAGGACAAGAATGTTGGGGAAGGCATGCACATGCCTCACGCATAATCAAATTTGCAAAGGCCAAACCTGCAAATGTGGGAGGGACGACTATAATGTTAAACCGTGACTAAATTTTAAAAAGCAAGTCTAGATTGCTCCTAGGAAACTGCAAACTGTACTTAACTGTTCCATTTACTAAATAGTTAGATTCAAACAACTTAGTAAGTATTTAGGAAATCCTTTTGCTAGACAGTAGCAGCAGCAGAGATGTGGAGTGGAGAGGATGCAGATGCCAAAGCTGCTTCCTCATTTGCAAACAATGGAGCAGTTTGGGCTTGCACACATGCCTACCGTCGTGTCCCTTCAAGTCAGGGACCTGGCAGCAGTGGGCGTGGGTGCCAAGGGACACACACATGTGTGTGTTTGCCCAAACTGCTTCTTCATTTGCAAAAAAGGGAATAATTTCAGCGCCCACGCGCTCCTGCTACCACGTCCCTGACAGAAAGGACACAATGGCAGCCACATGTATGCTCCCAAACTACTCCCTCTTTTGCAAATGAGGGGGCAGTTTCCACATCCGCACTCCTACCCACTGGCATGTCCTTGATAAAAGGGACACGATGGCAGGCATGTGTGCATCCCCAGCCTATGAGTCTGGAGACCAGGATTTGAATCCCCTCTCAGCCATGGAAATGCACTAGGTGACTTCAGGCAAGTGACATTCTTTCAGCCTCAGAGAAACACAAAGGCAACAAATCTTGCCAAGAAAACCCTCATGATAGGGTTGCCTTAGGGCCACTGTAATCAGTTTGCAAAGGAGAGAGAAGGGCAAGGTACAACCTGCCCCTGTCAGCAGCACTTTTTTGGTCTCTGCCTTCAAGTCTGACTTGACTTCTTGACTTCTGACTTATGCCAATCCTAAAATGAGCCTATCACAGGGATTTTTTTGACAAGATTTGTTCAGAGGGGGTTTGCCTTTGCCTTCCTTTGAGGCTGAGAAAATGCGACTTGCCTGAGGTCGCCAAGTGCATTTCCATGGCTGAGAGGGAATTCAAATCCTGGCCACCAGGAGCCATAAATAAATAAATAAATTTGAATATTTGAATATTTAAATTAATATTTGAATATTTAAATCTTGAGTTAAGTCTTGGGGGTCCCTAGGAACAAATTATACTTACAGGGATCCCAGGTAAAGAAAAGTTTTCAGAACCACTGGTTCGTATAATGTCTAGATATAAATCATAATCTGTGTTAACCCTACATTTTTTTGGAATGTAACTGTACCACCATCATCCACTTCATCACAGATGGACTGAGGAGGAAGAGGAGGAGTAAAGAATAGCAGCAAAGCAGAGGAAGGGGGAATTCCATTCCAGATATTTTTTTTGTCTTAACGTAGATTAGGGTTAATAATAACATGCAGTGTTAAGGTTTTCAGTATTCCTCCCTCCACCTCCACCTCGTCCATCTATGCAGAAATAGGGAATGGAATTCTGCCCCCTCCTGCATCAGTGGACTAGTGTGGAGGAGGAGGAAAAGAACGATCAAATCAAGTTTTCCCATCACAGCTCCCCAGTCCCCTTTGTTGAAGCTGAGGTTTCCATTTCCCCCATCCTTTAAAATAAAAATAGAACAGTTAAATTGCTGCAGTTTAAGCACTATCCCTTTTCACAACCACTGCTCACATGAGCTCAAAGCCCAGGCACACTTCCCTGTAGTTGAAATGCTGCTGCACCACTGCTGCCATTGCCACATGGAAGTTGAAGGAGCTGCTGCAACCAAGCTACTGCTGTGAAGCCTGTCTGCCCATCTCCTGGAATTGAACATTTAAAGTATCTTGGTGGTGCTCCTTTGAGCTTGTTGAGGTTCCCTGCGGCACAACAATGCACAGTTTGGGAATCGCTGTATTAACCATAATCAGGATTAACTATAGTCTTTCTGTGTTTGGTCTGCTCAGCAAGCTAGAATTAATGTAAAACACGAGCAAAAACTTCTGGCATCTTAATGTTTCTGCTATGGGAATAAGCATGGACAAGCTTCATAGGAGACTGAGTTCTTTTTTTTAATGATAAACTATGGTTTAATATTATGTGCCCTCCCAGAAGATAGGGCATTTGACTAATAGTTAAGTTTAAGTTCCTGTTTTTAGAGACTATCACACTTCAAATGTGTTGTTCAGTATTCTGGCAACAGCTTAATTTTGAGAAACTATAGTGTATTTAATAGGTAGTATGTAACTGTTAAATTCATTTTTTAATAGGACTGCTTATTTAATAGTTTAAAATTTTATTGTTAAATTGATAAAAATTTATTGAATAAGTCATAAGGCTATACCAAATACCTGTACTATTCCTTCAGTTGTGTTTTGTTTTAATCTTTGTTGTGAGCTGCCTTTGGACCTATGCTGGAAGAAAGGTAGGGTATAAATTGAATGAATGAACAAATAAGATAGAGATGGTTTTTCAAATGATTTTTACTCTGTAGGAAACATGTGGAAAAGATACGATTGGAGCTGAAGTAATATCAGAGTTTTTGATTAACAGTGAAGAAACTAAAATGGTAGGTAGCGTATTTAAGTTATTTTTATCCCAGTAATATTACAAAAAAAGTAGTAAAAAAAGGAGGCTGACAAAAAAAAATAATTATGAAGTGTGTATTTGTAAAAGTGAGGCAATATATTGGACTAGAAGTAGATTGTGAAAGATCAAATTTCTGTGAAGTAGTTCAGTTTTAAACAATTTCTGATTTGTTTCATTCAGGATAGTATTCAGTGGCAGAGCTCAAATTTAAGAATTACTGCAGATGACCCCTCCCGATCCTGTGAGCTTCATATGAACTAGCATTTCCCTGTACATGAGAAAGTCAAGTTTTTAGGATTGTGAAAACATGTCTTCAAACCAGTCTTAAAAAGAAAGCAATGCTTATTGGTGCTGTAAATTGAACGTTGCCATCATTTTCTAAAACAGCTTTATAAAAATCAGAATTTATATTTATTTAATTTTTTTGTAATAGTATATACTTGTTTTTTGTTACTGAAAACCATGCATAATGTAAAATAACTGTACTAGCAACAACAAAAATCTAACATATCTCCACAGGCAAGACTAAAGCTCTTTCCCCATCAAACAGGGGAGCTACACATTCTGGGAGTCGCATATAATCTTGGCACTGTACAGGGCACAACAGTGCTAGATGGAATAGACCCTTCTGCTGGATTACAAACAGGTAAGCCTGGTGGTGTATTTACTACAACAGTGTGAAAGACAGTATAAGAACATATTACTAGATTCTGCTGTCCAAACTGTTGAACATGAAGCAGTAGGTGTCAATAGGATGAGAACATTGGTGTGGATATCTAATACAAAATTATTAATGCATTCTATTAGTAGTATTCCCAAGTGGGTCATGACCTGTTCCTGTGACTAGACTGTAAACCTTAACAGCTATCTTGCATACTTTAAAAATTAAGGATATCCTGCCTTTCTGCTGAAATACCATGGGGAGAGAACAGCTTCAGTTAAAAAAATACAATAGTAAAATTTAAATATTACAGACAAGATTGCAGCATGAAAACAGTAGCCTGTATTCATAGAACAGTTAATCAGCTAATTCTTGGTTGCATTCTGAAAACTATGGTTAGATGCTGTTTTAATATCCTGGCTTGTTTTGAAGCTGTTACAGGTAATTTCTGAGGTCAGTTAAACATTAAATTGTAATTAATGGAAGACATCATGGTTTGCTTGTTTGCTGTCTGGAGAGAAGGAACAAAGGAGCTCTAAGCACAGCCTAGTCTCTCTCATATCTTGACATGCTATAAACCAGGGCATGGTTAACCAAACACACTAAGTGTCTGCAGATGCTGCTTCTTTGGGAGAAAAGAATTTTCCTACTTTTGGGAGGGCAGTGTCCTAAAAATTTCTTTTGTGGCTGTGTTCACATTTTGTAAGGAGTCTTTGTGTGTCATTTCCCTCTGCCCAGATTTAATATGGAATTGTGTAGACTCAGACTTGGTGGGCTGGTTCTCTAAAACATTGTTACATGTTTTGAGTTTAGGGCCCATGCACTTTTATTATCAGTTCACTTGTTTTACTTCAAGGACCTGTTTATTTTGTTCAGGAAAATATCTTTCTAATGGGATGTCAGTACGAGGGCGACAAGATTTGGAAATTCAGGGCCCTCGTTTGAATAACACAAAAGAAGAGAAAACATCCATTAAATATGGACCAGATCGACGTTTGGATCCCATTATTACAGAGGAAATGCCTTTGTTGGAGGTACAGCTGATCATTAACAACACTGAAACATGGTCATTAACAACACTGAAATATGTTTAACCTCTAAAGTTTTGTGAATTAAATCTGTGAAAACCCCTGCTACTGTCTCTAATAAAGTTGTCAGACAGAGACCTCCCATTTAGGGAATTCTCTTGCAACCATGAAACCTTTAATCACAAAAACCTTTAGGAAAAATACCGTTTCTTTAAGAATAAACATCTTCTGTTACATATTATTGTGTTATTCACAGAATAGCATCTCTCTTTTTTAATTTGCTCCTCTTTTAAGTATAGCCAGTAAAAAACTGAATACGTGGTTCAGAAAAGCACTTTTACTTGGTCATGATTCTGTGAGGTATATTTATGTCATAGATAAACCAGGCAGAGCTAGCTGTGTTCTTAAAACTTTGGCAGATTGTCAAAATATATTCATATGTTTCTCTTCCAATGCAGGTATTCTTTATAAATTTTCCTACAGGGCTGCTTTGTGGTGAAATCCGGAAGACATATGTAGAATTTGTGAATGTTAGCAAGTGTCCTCTCACAGGAGTGAAAGTTGTCTCTAAGCGACCAGAATTCTTTACTTTTGGTGGCAGCAGTGCTACTCTAACACCTCTAAGCCCATCGGCATCTGAACACTGCAGTGCTTACAAGACTGTTGTAACACATTCTACCTCTGCATGTTCACTGATGTCCTCAGCTGCTTCATCAGACTTTGGGGTTGGATCAGGAAGTCAACCTGAAGTGATAGATGTTCCACTTCCTGACTCTGTTCTTCTCCCTGGAGCTTCAGTACAGCTCCCCATGTGGCTACGTGGGCCTGATGAGGAAGGTGTTCATGAAATAAACTTTTTGTTTTACTATGAAAGTCTTAGAAAACACTCCAAATTGTGGTAAGTTTTTGTTTCTTTAAAAAGTACAGTCTTCTGTGTTTCTGTGAGATAAGCAAATTTGAGTATCAGCCAAAAGATGCTCCAGGAAGAATGTCCCATTGATAAGTATCAGATGACTCATGACTTCATAAATTATATTCATCAAATTCTGAATGCAGCTTAGTTTTAAAACATGGGCTGTGTTGTCTTTTACTCATTCCAAAAACACAGATGTTTAAGTGGTGCTTAATGTATTTTTCTTATGCGAATATCTTAATGCAAAACATAGAAAGCTGGATTTAACAAAGAAGTCTGTAATTAAAGAATCAGTGTAGGCCATGTTTTAAGTGTTGGACTTGAGGCAGAGAAATCTGTTTTCACATCCCTGTTTAGTATTGTTGAGTAGCTCATTATTATCTTACAGAGTTCCCTCTCTGTAAATAGGACTACAAAATTAATTCCATACAACATACAAAATGGGAATTAGTATAAAACATGTCTGCATAAATGATACTCCTGGTGAGCAAAGCACAGCCAACAGACAACTATTTTAATCAGGGAGGTTTTTGACCTCTGTTTTTACCTTCTCAGACAAGTAGGCAAGGCAGGAGGTTTATTTAGTTACCCTTCTTTAATGTTAACAGATACACCTTTAGCAGATATACCCTTCTTTCCAGAGTAGTGGCATGTGTTTCATTTGCCGAAAGGGCAATTCAGGTCTGCTGTAAAGCATTAAAGGCTAAATCCAATGTTAGTCCCACTAGAGAAGATACACTGAATGGAATTGAGCAAGTCCCATTGATTTTTATGAGTCTGTTCTAGAAGGACTAAAATTGGGATTAGCTCTATGTACTTAAAACATTCAACAGAAAATGAGTAAGAAGTATTCTGCCAGCTGTATACTCCTCACAGCAAAAGCTGTACTTACTATGCACAGTTTGGATACTGCATCAAGTGCATGGGGCTTGTTAGAATAAAATGAGACTTAAGGAAAAAGCATGCTTCAATGGCTGTATAGCTGCAACAGAATGAAGAAATGAATTAAAGTAAGATTTGTTATTTCTTAATGCTGAGAGCCTTACTTGTTAGTGACAACTTGTATGACCGCTGCTGAATTATATGTGAAAGAAATGGAATACATAGGCAGTGGAACGTAAAATACTTTCTCTTTCAGTCATAGAGTGTTAAGACACACAGCAGTTATTTGTACAAGCCGATCATTGACTGTTCAAGCTACTATCTTTCGAAGCAATGCTCTTGAGGATGAAAAAGGTGAAGGTGACAATATGCTAGTGTTTGTGGATGTGGAAAATATCAATACTGTAAGTCTGCTCAGAAATTAGGCTAACCTTGGTTATATTTTTAAACTGAAGCTTTCTGTCCTCAAATATCTTGCATGCATGTTTAATATTTTTGCATTTTTGCAAATCTATGACTTCATTTAGAAGTTGGAAACGGATTTTCACTATGAAACCAGAATAAAATAATTTCCACCTGCCCTTGTGTTCCTTGTACTATGCTGCTGTTGCTGTTCCTTTTTAAAGTAACATTTACTGAACTTGAGTTGAGACTTTATGATACAGAATCTAGAACTATGATAGATTTTAAGAATGCTTACTTTGGTAGCATTCAGTTTCATTAGTCATTCTAAAAACTGTGTTCCGGCAACTTAGAAGTACTTTTTTCAGCCATACTTAGCAGTTATAGCTGGGATAAATGGGAGTAGCCTCATCTGGACCTAGTTCAGTTCCCTACTGAGGGACATGAACAAGCAAATGAAGACATCCTCTGTGTTTGGCACTGTAAGATTAAAACCTCTGTGAAGGATTTGGGAGCTCCTCACATCGAAATAAATGCAAAATCTTCCAGGTTCGTTCGTTCGTTCGTTCTTTCTTTCTTTCTTTCTTTCTTTCTTTCTTTCTTTCTTTCTTTCTTTTTCATTTCACAGTTAGCTGGAAAGATGAGGGCCTGCTGATTACTGTCAAAATGTAACTGAGGTGGCAGAAATAATGAGTAGGATGCAGAAACAACTTTTCCTACTTCTTCTTGGGCTTGGCAAATTCCCACCACCCAGATTCTACTCCTGATCATTATAGTACCCTATTGGACAAGGAGGGCTGTGGCAGGGGATAAGGACAAGTGAGGGGGATGTCCAAGAATGTCCACTAGTCTTTTCCCTATCCCTTTTTCCCTCCATCTATCCACCCAGTGTGACTGGACTGGATTTTAGGTTTTTAATTTTTGCAGTGTATAAATGTTTAATGCATTATTTAAAAGCAAAGCATATTAAAATAAGTTAGAAAGGAGTGAGAATGAACTCTTGAAAATGTAAAGTCAAAGGCTTTCACGGCCGGAGTCCATAGGTTGTTGTGGGTTTTCCGGGCTTAGAGGCCGTGTTCTATTAGTATTTTCTCCTGACGTTTCACCTGCATCTGTGGCTGGCATCTTCAGAGGATCCTCTGAAGATGCCAGCCACGGATGCAGGTGAAACGTCAGGAGAAAATACCAATAGAACATGGCCTCTAAGCCCGGAAAACCCACAACAACCTAAATCTTGAGAAAGTTTCAGATACCATGAAAATCCAGGTAGTGCTTCCCCAATGTTATATAAGTTCTTCATGTGTGACTGACTCTCTCAATGCATATAGATGTTAAATAGCTGTAGCCTTAACTGAAGTAGAGTCTGTTGGTTATGTTTCAGTCATTTATAATTTGAATGGGCTGGTTTCTGAATTGTGCTGCTCTTTTAAAAAGAACCATGTATAAAAATACGAAATGTCTGGAAAAACGTAAGTGCATTGAATATTCTGTATCCTAGGATGTGTCTAGCTTTTGAAATGAACATTTTACCCTGGAGACCAATGACTTGCATCTCTTATCTCTTTGGTGCTTGCTTATCAGAGTGAAGCTGGTGTAAAAGAATTTCATATAGTTCAAGTGTCTAGTAATAGCAAAAACTGGAAGTTAAAGGAATCCATAAATCTCTCTGAAGACAAAGGTTTGTGAATTTTATAATTAGATATAGCAGTTTAAGTTCTATTTGTGTTCATTTTAATTGATCATATGAACCACAAACTGCATTCCACTCATGGAACTCAGGTTGTGTCATGGGGCTTTCCTGCCTTCCTTCAAATGCATCTCATGTACCTCCAGGCAGCTATTCCTGTGAACCTTGGGTTAACTGTGGAACACCATTTAGTGTAGTGTGCAGCTGTAGTTAAAATTTGTTAAATTTTATTTTTTTGAAAATTTAAATACAATTTGTTAAAATTCGTTAGAAAATTCTGTGCCAGAAGGTTCTTTTGTCAGGTAAGAAGCCAAGAAAAATGTTCTATAATAACCAAAACTATAATACTACTAGCAAAAATATTTATAATCCTGCAATATAGCTATCTGTTTTTAATAGGCAATTGCTTAATTATTAATACAGTATCTTAGGATGTTATTTTAATATTGTGAATATCCTCTGAGATATCCAAGTATGTATTGTAGTTTTCTGAATGTTTACTAAAATCTGTGTCTCCATATTTTGAATCTCTAATATTAGTTACCATTAGTTACTACTAATATTGTTTTGTATAATATGTTTATTTTGAGAGCCTGTGTGGTATAGTAATTTGAATGTTGTACTAGAACTCTGAAAGACCAGGGTTCGAATCCCTACTCAGCCGTGAAAACCCAGTGGGTGACCTTGAGCAAATGAAGTTTGTCAGCTTTAGAGGAAGGTGGTGACAAACATGATAGGGTTGCTATAAGCTGGAGTCAACATGAAGGGACATAGTAACAACAATATGAGCAACCTAGCATTAAAGTAGCACTTTAAAGAGTTTAAAATTTCTGGCAGCTGTGAGAGTTAAGTCCATTGTCCTAATAAAGCAAAATTGTGAAGGTCACCCTGTTCGAGCTGTTATTGCATGTTATTCTTTATGTGCATTAAAAGAATTACATTAATCTGTATATTTTTCTCTGCTGGACTGATGCATTTCATCCTCAGCAAGTTTTACAGGGTAAAAATGTTTTCTTTTTGCGGTTAGGTGGGCATATTAGCTTTTTCACTTGTCCTAAAAACTACTGTGTAGAGAAAATTAAAGCAACCAGAATGTGATAGTCATAAAATGGAAACTGATTCTTGAATCACTCCTAAAACAAGACTTGTGAGAATCAAGTTTTCAAACATATCATCAGATATTGCGTAATTGCACATTTGAGCAACCAAACTGCATTCACAGTTAATGGTTACAAAAACCAAAGTGCTGTAACTGTTTTTCCCAACTACCATTCCCCTTTCCTCTCAACAATCATTCCAGGATTCCAGGAATGATTGTTGAGAGGAAAGGGGAATGGTAGTTGGAAAAAACAGTTACAGCACTTTGGTTTTTGTAACCATTAACTATGAATGCAGTTTGGTTGCTCAAATGTGCAAATTACATATCTACAGAAATTGCACAAAAGTAACAATTAAGCTAGCACAGCTGTATTTTTACATACTGGTTCACAGTTACATAATATGTCTGCATTATAAGTGCTTTGATAGTGTATCTCTAATATTGGCATAATGTTTTATCGAATAAGAGTAATACAGCGTTTGATTAATTATCACTGAAAAATCTTGGTGTATAATTTTTGATTGTTAAATCTTGAGACATGAGATTTTAGGATAAATAGGGAATCTATAAATGTGTATTATTTTGGTGATTAACCATGTATACATTTATGCCATGAGAAATAATTCGTGTTTGATCATTCTTTCTACCAGATATTAAGCTGGCAAATAGAGAGAAAGGAAAGCTGTGCTTGAAAGCAGTAAGATGCAAGCACTCAGCAGGTAAACGTTGATTTATTGAGTATAAGATACCTAGAATTAAATATGATTTTTTTCTCATTTTGGAGGACTGACATGTTGCCCGTTTCTTCATTCTTTAGAACACTATACGTTTGCAGATATCGTATTTGGAAGTGAACAGGTATGCATATTATAATCTTCTGTTTTATGGTGTAATAACCATATAGGCAAAACATTTATGTCCAAGTATGAAGTTGCCTAAGTAGAAATTCTGTATATATACTGAAAAATAAAAATAGCAAGCATCTGTTAACTATTAAAAAAAATTACAAGTATAAAAGTGTCTTATGCCATTATTCAGCCACTGTAAGAAACCTCTGATTTGTTTTACAGTACTGATACTACTCCAAAACAAATGTGTTCTCAATGCATTATTATACATAGAGCTATAGACAAATGTAAGATATGGCTGCAGTCAGTGTATATCTGATTGTATTTCCTCTTTGAGTGGCCTTAAATCCAAAAAGCAATCTGCAGGCGTAATGCAAGAATCCTTTAAAAAGTGGAATTGAAGGAGCTGGGGGAAATAACAAGGGTATACTTGCCCCCTGCAAAAGAAGTTCTTACAATAAATCCTCAAAACTGTTTTTTGAACTTGAAGGCTATAAAGAACAATTCTTCTTTGTGGTCTCTGTGCCTGCATAGGGATTTGTTCAAAACTTGCTGGGGCTGAATAACTTTGGCAAGAGCCCTGACTCATCTTTTATATCATACATGCTCAAGCCCCCTTAAAGCTGCTGTCACCTCAGTTTGCCTTTGTCCACTAAGACAAAAGCGTTTTTCTGAATGTTAATATTCCTTCCACAGCTGAGTAGTTTTCTTTGTCCCTGATTTTCTGTCTTCCTTATATTTTTCTTCCTTTTTCACTTCATATTTCATTCTATCTTTTCTTTAAAAATATACTGACCTCCTCACCCACCTTTTGTGGTCACTAAAGTATCTTTAAACATTTTATTTCTTGTGGACAGAAAGTCTCTCCCTAAGATGAAGATTGCTTTGTTTTGTTTGGGAGTGTATTTGTTTTGTTTGGGGAAAGGACATATTGTCAAATTTTACAAAGCACTGTACTACTTCATCAATCAGCAAAAAGCATTCATTATCAATTTTGGACTGTCAGAAAACCAACAATATGATATCTTTGATATCAGCGTATTGTTGGTGGGAGCTTCCTTGATACTGATGGCTACATCTTTAATATCCACAGCTCTGATTTTCTTCATCTAGCCTGGGAGCAAGCACCAATTTCTGCCCCCATGGCCCTAATAGACTGCACCATCATGCCAATGTTCCCAAACCCCTTAAAAAATATCTAGGTGATCTTTTGCCCCAAAAGACTATCTAAAATGGCTCAATACCACTCAGGCTTGTGGCTCTTTGGGCCAATACATCTTCTCTGATGATCCAGTCTAACTGGACTCCCATCCCAGTAATCCATGAGAGAAACAAACCCAGGGAAAACTTATTGCTCCTTTTTCATCTGTTCTCCAGCTGATTACACTTAGATGCTGCTACACTCTTTTTTAACTAATATTTTTATTGAAGTTGTATGATACAGAATCAAAAATAGACAAAGAAAACAATATGTATATTGCTTACTCCATAATCTGCATACTACATAAAAAGAAGAAAAGAAAAGAAAATGAGAAAAATATAAAAAGAATAAAATGCAAAAGAAAGAGAAAGAGAAAGAGAAAAATAAGAATGACTTTCCTTTTCCCCAGCTGCTGTAACTAAATTTTAATTAGGCCTCTTCCATATTCTTTTTTAACATTAAAAAAAACCCCATCTTTCTATAATCCATCAATTTTATTAATATCAATATAAAAGATAATTTGCCATACTAAGTAATTAACCTTTTGAAAGTTAATAAAAAAGCTCCAGATTCTGTCTGTTGGTAATAATTAATCAATAATTGCTTCTAATTAAACCCATTCTTACCAATATATATATACCAAAATATATATATTTAAACCTTCATAATTTAACACATCTGTTTTCTGTTCTTCAACAACCCCAATCTCATACCAGTTTCCTTTCATCACAGCTTCAGCATTGTCTTATAATTCTGACATTTAATATTTAAACTAAAGAGTCCAAGACATTTGGTATCAATTACTCCAATGCCATTCCACCCATTATGTAATTCCAATTTTCCCATGATACAGAAATTAATATACATTATCAGATCAACCATTCTTTTCCCCTTCTGACAGCAAGTTATATTTAATAATCTTTTCAAAACTCAAATGAAACAAAAGAAAAAAAAACAATCCTACATGAAAGCTATTTAGTAAAACCCTTTAGGTCTTTTGTGTGTATTTTTCTTTCTTCTTCGTGGTCTCTGTGCCTCATACATTAGGAGCGGTAGCATTCAGAAGATTCTAGAGCTTGTTAGCTTGGTGGGAACCCCTCCCCCATGCCGGTATCGCGCATGCTCAGCCCACCGAGTAACGGTCGCTCCTCAGTTCTGGTCCGCCGTGTAGAATAGGACCTGAAAAAGAGGGGAAGGTTGGACGGGCATGTATGAGGACACAGATGACCACTCGAAGAACCACAATTACAGGTAAGCAACCCATTCTTCTTCTTCGTGGTCTCTGTGCCTCATACATTAGAAGACTGTGTAGCTTACCGGTAGGATGGTGGGTCAGGTCCCAGGTCCTACAGAACAGAAGCCAGCACAGCATGTCCAAATCGAGCATCTGTCCGGGACTGGCAGTCCAGCCTGTAGTGGTGCACAAAGGTCGATGGTTGGGACCAGGTCGCCACACGGCAGAGTTCCTGCAGATCAACTGCTTGCGGGAGGGCTGCAGATGTTGCCACGGCTCTGGTGGAATGAGCCCGAAGAAGGTCCGGGGGAGGCTTCTTGGCAAACTCATATGCCATGTGGATCGTCTGGACCACCCACTTGGAGAAGGGCTGGGTGGACACCTTGTGGCCTCTTCGGTGCCTGGCATAGCGCACAAAAAGGTGCGGTGTTTGTCTA